>AP028436.1:9814498-9933701 GCA_036509395.1 Antheraea yamamai
GCATGGAACCTAATGTAAAAAACAGTGACTAATAAAGTCATCTGAATGTATTAAGTACATTCACTTATCTACTTGTCTCTCATACTTA
The DNA here is from genome assembly GCA_036509395.1 of Antheraea yamamai. Taxonomy (NCBI): domain Eukaryota; kingdom Metazoa; phylum Arthropoda; class Insecta; order Lepidoptera; family Saturniidae; genus Antheraea; species Antheraea yamamai. Next base: position 9,814,587 of record AP028436.1, read on the forward strand.
AGTCGCGTCGTTAATAAAATTATAATAACTTTTGATAGAGTGAACTAATTTTAATGAAACCAAGACTAAATGTTACTCGAGGATATGCTTTATCGTGAACGCAGTACTTTAGCTGTGACGCGTGTTGATAGAAACAGACAGACTGATATTTCTAAAAATGTTTTAAATGTAGTTTATTACTTATTTCAAGATACCTGCAACAATTTTTTTAACAAAAATCTAACATGTACCTTCGATTTACATTCTTATTATATGTATAGAAGATCATATACTAAACAAACATGCAGTAACAGTACAAATACGGAGTAGCGACATAGTTTCATTCATACGAAATCAAAATTGATTAAAAAAAAATATTATTGAATGTATTACAATATATTTTACAAATGATATAATGATACTCTGACACATATCAGGTATCATTTTGATTGATTATAATTTACAGAACAACGGGTATTCTTAAATTTGATATCTCATTTTGGCTAATCTGAGATATTATATTATAGGGAATATGAAATAGTAAACATAAGAGTTATATAACATATTACTTAATTACTAATAACGAAATTAACCTGTGGACTGTCCAAAACTTTTTTTTATATCATAGGAGGCAAATGAACAGGTGGGTCACCTGATTTTAAGTGATCACCACCGTCCAGAGACACTTGCAACACCAGAGGAGTCGCAAGTGCGTTGCTTGCCTGTATTTGGGAGAAGTGGAAGTGGGGAAGAGGGGGAGGGGAGGGGAGGTGGGAGTTGAGAACCGACCCATTCATGCTGAAACCAGTAATACCTTCAGCGTGGCTCTACCACCTACAAAAACTAACTACAAGGGTTTAAGCTCCATTGAAACGAATGTAGACTTTATGATGCACTCGTTAACAGACGGTTGGCAGCATAAGTTAAAAAAACCGACCCTGTTTATTATGATATTTGAAAATCTTGAACAATAATAAATTATGTAACGTATGTAAAACTATAATATAAAAAAAATGCCTAGATATTTAAAAATTTGATCCGCCATTTTGAAATCCGGGTCTTAAAAATCAGCCGAGGGGTTCAAGATTTTGGTTATAATTTTTGAATTGTCTACTAATTTATGTATGTATTTCATATTAGATATGTATAATATAAACAGACTAGCGGGCCCGGCAGACGTTGTCCCGCTCTGATTATAAAAAAAAATCCTGGACAAATTATATACCAAAACGTTCCTCGTGAATCACTTTATCCATTGGTGAAAACCGCATAAAGATCCGTTCAGTAGTTTTTGAGTTTATAGCGAACAGACAGAAAGACAGACGCGGTAGGGGACTTTGTTTTATACTATGTAATGATTAACGAATAAAACTTTACAAGGGTACGAGGACCATACGTAAGGTTTGTTTTTTGTTCGTCTATACGAGTACATCTAAACTGATGCAAAACAACAATTATTGACTCACAGTATTTTTTCAAAACTCGTAAAGACTATAGTAGGTACTTCTGCGATTTTGTTTTGAATAGTTCCATTGCTTTTTGGTGAATATAAAGTTGATAATTTTTATCTTTGTTTCGTTCATTTCACAATGGAGTGGTTTACTTTTTTCTTTGAGGGGAATGCTCGGGGATGCGAAACATTTAGTAAGGACACTAATGCACAGAAGCCTAAACAATACGTAAGTAATTACATTAAATGTTAGGTTATTACGATCATTAGTTATTTAATTGGCAATAACTTTATGCTTGTTCCTAAACTAAATCCAAATATAAATATTTTTTAAGTAAATATATAAATACATAAACATTCGACGTTATTATCATTATTGCTTAAACGAAGTTACTGATGGAAACTAGTGATTTCTAGTGACTAGTGATTTGACATTGTAACTAATAGTATAAACGCGAATGTGAGGTCGTTTCTTTGTCATGTTATCACACGTAAACTACACAACCGATCACCATGAAATTTTGCATACAGGTTGTCAGCGCTACAAAAAATGATATAGGTTACCTTTTATCTACAAAAAAGTATTGTCCCCGGGATAGGTCAAATCAAGGGGAGCGAAGCCGCGAGTAAGATTAAGTTCAAAATAATTTGAGTACCGAATTAATGGTACCGATCGTCAAAAAATCATCACTTTGTCGGTTAATAAATATAGTTAAAGAATTTGTTAGTAAATTTTAAATTATAAGATTGTTTTTTAAAATAATTTTTACTTTCATAACATACCTATATTAGCACAACGCGAATTATAATAAAATGTAATAAATCTTCAATTACACCACAATCCATCAACTATTTCTGATGTATGCGTATATCTGTAAGACTTTTTTACTTATTAATTCGTAATCACTGATGTAAAAGCATTGACGTGATGAGAAGGGACACCGTAAGATTTGTTTGAACTAACTTGCGCATGAAATATCGGCCGGAGTTAGCTACCGATGGTTTGCTGGTCTACCTACCGCCGCTTACGACTACATAAAAAACTCATAACTCTGTCTCGAGGCATTCGAATTCCATCGAGGCAAATATGTGTGTGTAATCATACGTAACAAATTTATTTAATTCACTGCGAGTTAAAACATGGTTATATATGTTATGCTTTTTTGAAGTTATACTTCTTTCCGCGCGTTTGGAAGAAATGATGAGAGTGAATTTTTACGATGCGTGCGCACACCGACACCTAATAACGACACCATGAAGTTGGTCTGTCAATTTTTCATGAGAACTGATTACTATGTACAAGGTAGTTTTTATTCAAATATATATGAATCTATAACAGCAGCAGAGATTTAAAAAAATACATACATACATATATACTATACATGTGTATTTTAATGTGGTTTTAAATCATGTATGGTGGTAAATGGTAATTTATTGTGAAAATTCCTGATAAAAATCGTTTTCTTATAAAATAAACTTTTTTTAATGAGTTTATAGATTTGAGGTTAACGGTCGGTATGTATTCTTCTTAATTCTTTAAAGTATTATTTGATAAATAGTTTATTCAACCTCTTTTTGGTATGTTACTTGATTCTGTATACAGATATAAAGAAAATTAATTTTAAATCTTTTGTAAGTTAATTATATTTTTTAATCAAACCGTTATAAATTGCATTTAATGTCTTTTTTAAGCTAAACAACTATAACTTCTTACGTCCGTACATTAAGTACACTCATACATTATTTCTAATAATAGAATGAAAAACAAAAAGTGGACTATCTCATGTATTGAATTATTGTAGTGTGATTTATTTGCGGTAGCTCTTAGCTTTGTTTAGTCATTCGACGTCAAGTTAAAAATTAGTTTCGCGGCGCCTACCTGAGGTTTCCGTGAAGCGCGGATCGCGTGACGAATATAACCGCGAACCTTCACAAAGTGGACTTTTAATGGGCCTTTATAACTAAACAAACTACACCACACTCTAATACTGCACACAAGCAACGTATATGAGTGAAATATTAAAAGAAAAATAATTAAAGAACTTGCAAAATTGTTTCTGGCAAATCACGTTTATTATAGGAATAAGGATGGAAAGACATGGGAAAGAAAGTGTGTTATTTAGTACCTTAAAATAACTTCCTTTCATATATCGCAGCTGTGACAGTTAAGTAGCGCTCATGTGACACCTTAACAAAAGGTATATAGATTTAAAAAATGACGTTAAAGAGGCCATTACCCCTGGACGTTTTTTGCAAAGTTTTGGAAACCACAATAAAACCGCATACCTTTTAAACGGTGTCGCGTGGCGATTGCTAAAAGACTTTTACCAAATTATGTTCCACTATATAAAACACATTTTAGCACACATATGGCTTGACTGGTTAATTAGTCGAAATAAAAAATGTATTGAAAGAATGCTGTACATTGTATGTATAATTTTTAATTGTGTGGTTTAGAATTTATGAATGTATTATTTTAATTTACATATCATTGACTTATCACAGAATGTAAAATAAACTGGGGTTGAAGTCGATCGTGTTCTTTTAAACCGATTGTAAATCAATCGTTTGGTTTATATTGCTTGTAAAATTGTCACTTTGCCCCAATCGAGGGGTGCATGTTTAAAAGAGTTTTTCAAAGAAGCTCCTCACTCACAGTACCATATTCAGATGCTTTGTTATAGCAATTAAAAACATGTAGTGTTGCTAATCTACATATATTACATTTAATAAGATATTTTAAATGATCTATACATAGATATAAATAAAATTGTAGTGTATTTTTCTACTCGGGTTATATCAGCAGCGATTGAACCAGTTTTCGCGAGACTTTTCCGGCAAATAAAAGACCTTTTAAAGATATTATATAAATATCGTTACTCCTTTAAGTAACAGTGATAAAATTCTACGTAACTGGTGAAGGTAAAGGGTACTCAATCATGCAAAAGATTTCGTGAAATAACAGAAACTAATTTTACAAAAACGCGCTTGCGGAGACCAGCTATTCAAAAATAGCGTTTAGTGTTATTGTAAATGATCGCCTTGACGATCTTTTTTTTTTCGATCTGACTGCACTATTGACCTAGCAAGGTCTTAACAGCTTCACCGGACTACGAAAGCATGCGCTTAAGGCACTCAGCCGATTTTATTTGACAACTAGCTCAAGGGTGCATGGCACACCTCGGTTTGGGCTGTTGCCTGATACATGCAATTCGCGACCTATCTGAGCTAACCTAAACTAAGCTAACTATTAATACATATATGAGTTGTTGAAACATATATGTGTACCAAGCATACATACCTCAACAACTCTTATATATATTTCGTATCGTTGACGATCTTGTTATGATTTTCCTGTATGTTATCTTAAATACTGTGAAATAATAGAGAGGAAAAAATAGCGCTATAAAATAACACTACTCGTTATATCAGCTTGTTTGAAAAATAAATTAATTAAATAATATGTTCTTGAGTAAACAAACATATATTTTTGTTTAATGCAATAAAAAATATGTATTAAGTGGCATTCTTGTATAAAACGACTTTAGTAGGCTTTTACAAAGTTATAATTTTTTTTCCATGAACTTTGTTGTCAATATTACTATACTATTTGTTAACCGCTACTTAAAAGTAACAATTTTAAATATTTTTGTATGAGGTAATGAGTAAAGACGTATTTCTGTTAGTATTTTTATAAAGTACGGTTCAATATTATTCAATAAATTATCTTTAATATGCTATAAAACACAACAATTATATAGGACTGTATAGCGACACCCATACTCCAGGTAAAACACCCGTAATATTTGCATTTGATGAATTCTAAATGGAAATGACTCCGATGTGGTCAAGATGATAAACACGCTAAACCTAGAGGCGGACTGATTCTCACATGTAATGTAGGAACACATGTATAGGTGTCTGGTGAAAGACTTTAATTTGATTGTGATAGTTAATCAGACGGGCTTAGAAAAAAGCGTACCACCATTTTATGATTTCCTCACGATGTTTTCCTTCAATCGCAAGGATTCGAACCTATGTTGATCGACGCGATGTACGAATACGTTAATCAATAAGCGAACATCGCTTTGATGTAGTCAGATTTAAAAAAAAAGGTGATGCAGTCATAAGGACTGCCGACAAAGGTCAAGACTCAAAATAATGAAATAGATGTGTTCTGTTTTGAATATTCATATTAATCATAGTGTGAATGACCATGAATGAATGGTTAAATAAGTGAATATTTCAATTCCAGAATTAGTTTTTTGAAATTATTAACATTAGTGTGGTTTTTATATCTATTAGCACTAATTATATACATTTTTATAAAGTATATTAATCAACCAAACGTATGATGAGCTGCAAATTATCAATATTACATGTACACAGATCCCCATATTACCCGTCGCTAGTCCGACGCGACGCAACCGGTAATACGGCCGGTCCTGCCGATGTAGCATGTCATGACGCGTAATTACAAATTTATCTCCTGCCAAAAATACCGCTCGACGCGCCTAAGGAAGTTTTCACTTCAAAAATGTAATTTGGAAGGAATATCCTTTAATATTAATTGATTACGTTACATGTTTAAAAGTAATATTTACGTTATTTGTAACGTTGGTGAAATAGTTTTTATTGTAAAGAAACAAAAGCTCTTCGTAAACAAGTTTTTTCTCAGCCTTAAAAAAACATGCACTTGTAGTGGCAAATAACTATATTATATCTATATTGTTTGTATGTATCCGTGAATGAGCAGACGATGCATCAATTGCGCACCGCAAGGGGCCGCCACTGCGCCTGTCATTCTTTTCTTGAGGAGGTAATGTGGAATCTGTTATCGATAGATTATTGTCGATAAGTAATTACCTATTATTAATTAATGGTAATAGATAGGGTTGTCAACGTAAATGTGAACCATAAAATGATAATTATAATGTTGATTCATTTTATTTATTATTACATATTATTTATTATGTGAATTTACATAATTTACTAAAATATATACGCGATATATTGATACTAGCGACAGTGCACTAGTGCGGGGTTAGAAGTGTATAAACGATTTAGATCAATCTTTTGGCGTCATGTTATTATATTATACTAGCTTCTGCTCGCGACTTCGTCCGCGTGGAATGGTTACTTTGGGCTAACGCTAACTTTAACTCGTGACTTCGTTTACGCAGAAAGTGAAAATATTTTTTTTTAAATACGCACCTAGACCCCGATTTTGAAACATTAATCGTTGATGCTCTGCTCGTATTGGTTGTAGCATAACAATATCTTTCTGTAGCCTTCCCCGATAAATGAGCTACATAACACTAAAATAATTTTTGAAATTGAACCAGTAGTTCCTGAGATTAGCGCGTTCAAGCAAACAAACTCTTTAGCTTTATAATGTTAGTGTAGATACAGTTCATGACAGTCATAAAAATAAAAAGTAAGTAAGAATATTCACACAAAATATCTTTTCTTTTTTTCTTCACAAAGTTTATTTGTTTAAAATTAATTATTTAGTTATTTCAATCTGTGATATCTTTTTAGATAATCATTGAAGTGGTATACTATAAAGGAGAATTCTCATCTACATTCAATGACCAGTGTAATTAAGATATTCAATTTCATAAGGATTACTATCGTACCGTACCGTATTCATCAAAATAGATTCGCCATATTCATCAAAAAACCAGTTATATATAAAAAAATGATTACTATGTATTATTTTATTATTCTTGGGAGATAGAAATACACCATGGACGACTATCTGTAGGAATTTTTTAGATGTAAAATTCTGTAGAACATTATCTTTATGTATCTCATAAGGCTTACCCAGCGTTTGTAATGTAAGCCGAAAATCTCCTTGATGCGATTTTATCAGAATACGTCGACTTTTCTCTACTTTATATAAGTACTAGTTTCTGCCCGCGACTTCGTCCGCGTGGAATAGTTACTTTGGGCTAACGCTAACACGCATCGGAACCTCTCAAAAGAAAAAAAACGATTTTGAAACAATCTTAATTGAGGTTCCGCTCCTATTGGTCTTAGCGTGATGATATATGACAGATATGACAGTAGTTTTCCTCGATAAAAGAGCTATCTAACACTGAAGGAGTTTTTCAAATCGGACTAGTTGTTCCTGAGATCTTCTCTCGTACTTAACTCGAACCGTCATTCAAAGTACAATAACTTATGATAGAGTTTACCGATTTTAATGAAACAAAGACTAAGTTACTCCCGAAGATATGCTTTATGGTTTATAGTTTTATTGTGGACCCAGTGCTTTAGCAGTGATGCGTGTTCATATAAACAGACAGACAGACATTTCTAAAAATGATTGAAATGTATTCTATTACTTATTCCGAGACACCTGCAACAATTTTTTTTATGAAAATCGTAAAAGTACAGACACTTTAGATTCTACATACATACTTATTATATGTATAGATAGTATACATATAAACCTTCCGGAACAAAATCTCTAAACTACATTGAAAACTGTGTTAAGATTTGTTACCTACTTGAGAAGAACTAATGCATCATACAGACAGGCGAGAAGAGTGACTTTATAATTTGTAGATATAGATTATAAAGTGCACTATATTTCGTATTTAGGTACGTACTTATTATCCTTCGTCATTACTCGACTTCTATTAATTTCTAGTTATTTAAAATATTTTCAATGATGAAAATCGATATCATGAGAACGGCAGCTCTATCATCGTGATTGACATAGGGTGAATCGTCAGTGATGCAGTTCGGGGAAGTCAGGCCGCGACGTCACATTCTCTCAGTCCTCCGCAGCGGACGCGAAAAACACCGCCGACACCTCTCGATCGTAGATAATACCACTTATGACACGAACCATGCCTTCATTCCAACAAATTGATTTCCAGCATAAAGGACTATAATATTTAAGATTAATATCTCTCGTTTAAATTATTGAAAGACAAGGGTAATGTTGTCTCTGGGATGTTGAAATGTAATTTTGATTTGGCGTAATTCATTTATGATTACATTTAATACATTTGAGAAATATTTAGACAAGAAGTATGAAGATATTTTTCTGATACACAGAGGTACGTAGATGACATTTTCTGATTAGTTTTGTAATTACACCGGAGTGATTATTTATGGAATAAATTCAGTTAAATAACATTGTTTTTATATAATCGTCGAATTAATAGATATACTTTTCTGGTAGTAAATAAGATTCTTGAATTATTTGTAATTAGAAAAATCTATTTGTCCATCTGTTCATATATTGCAACATGATTTATGTAACATTATTTGTTTCAAAAATTATTAACATTATTAACTATATATAAATATTAACATTATAAACCTGGAATTCACACAGAATTTAGATAATACACATGATATCTAATTAGTCTATATCTATTGTGAAATATCAAGTAGATGCAAAGTCTTAAGAGTGGTAGGACCTACTATAGAAGTACCACCGCCTCACTTATTTCTGCGTTCCAATTACGAATACGTTATAAACGAACAGGTGGATCACCTGATGTTAAATGATCACCACCGTCCATAGACACTAGCAACATCAGGGGAGTCGCAAGTGCGTTGCCACCCTGTGTTTGGGGGCGGGGGGAAGGGGAATGGGGTGACGGGAGGTGGGTATCCAGCGCTCTCACTGACTGAGCGAAACGCAACAATGCAAGCAATGTTATTTCACGTCGGTTTTCTGTGAGAGGGTAGTAGTACCACCGTACTACCAGGGTAGTCCCCGGCCGAGCCGACTCATTCATGCTGAAATCAGTAATAGCTTCAGCGTGGTTCTACCACCTAAAAGCTACTCCTATCAGTACTTACATATGAATAAAGTTGTCAGATAGCCAGCGTCTGAGGCACTTTATTTTTTAACTAACTAACTAGCTGATTCCCGCGACTTCATCTGGGTCGTTTATTATTTCAATTATTTTGTTATATTTCAACTGGATTAATTAGGCAGCGTCTTCGACGAAAGCTCCCGGGCGGCTTGACTTTTTCGACACTTTCATCAATGATCGTTATATTTCAACCAATTTACAAAAAAAAATTGATTAATTATATACCTAAACCTTCCGCGTGAATGACTCTATTTATTAATTAAATTACCGTTAAAATCCGCTCATTAGTTTTTGAGTTTATCGCGAATAGATAGACAGACACGGCGGAGGACTTTTTATAATATGTAGTAATATATAGTCAATCCGGACAATAGAATCTTCCACAGACTCTATCCTTTGTTCGTTTACTTGTAATATAAGTTGAAACGTGTACATTTTATGGATTTTTTAATATAGATATACTGAAATGTCGATCAATGCTCTATGGATTTTTATCAGAACGTAGACGCAATTAATTTGGTACAGAAAATTAAAATTCTAGATGTTTAAACATAAAAAAAGAAACCGGAACGATTATTACGGTGTACGACCTCGTGATCAAGATAACCGATTATTAATCGCCGCTAATTACTGCTGGTGTTAGTTCGACCTTTATCTGGACACCATTTTACTGAAGGCAACCAACAAAAAAACACTCAACAAAAACTGTGAAGAAAGTCGTATTTGTAACTCCGTTACGGATTCCGTTTCACCTGTTCGTTGTTTGGCTGGCGGCTGTTATAAACAAAAGGGTTCAAACATCACAGTTTTTTGAGATAATTGTTATGAATATCATAAATCTTATTGGTAATACCTGCATTTGAGGAGCCCTTCGGTTATCGGGTTAATGTGTGGGTGAAGATTACACGTGTGTGATTTATTTGGTGAATATTATTTCGATTTCTGTTATCGATATTTTTACATAAGGTTTTATAAAATAAATAACACTATATACTATACATATATACTAGTTGTATCCGCGACTTTGTCCGCGTGGAACTTTTTGTCAAAAACAGTGATTAATAAAATCATCTGAATGTATCAAGTCCATTTACTTATCTACTATTTTCTCTTACTTAAGTCGCGTCGTCATTAAAATTACTATAAGTTTTGATAGATTCCACCAATTTTAATGAAACAAAGACTAGATGTTACTCGAGGATATGCTTTATGATTTTTTTGAAAAGGTTTTATCATGAACGCAGTACTTTAGTAGTAATGCGTGTCCAAACACACATACAGACAGATACACTTACAAAGACACAGACATTTGTAAAAATGATTAAATCGTATTTTGTTAGTTATTCCTAGACACCTGCAATAATTTTTTTTTCACAAAAATCTAAAAGGTAACGTTGTACGTTACTCTGTATGACTGTGCTGCGTGGGAGGATCGGCGACACGATGAAATCAATAGAGATCTCGTATCGCCCCAACTACAGCGGCAGACGTACATTGTGAGGTTTTAGTCCGTGCGAGTCGGACATAACCCACTCTCTCCCCCGAGAGTGGCGTATGCATAAGGGAATTCACCACGTCAAAAAAAAAAAATGTGTCGCTACTTATGTTAGTGTTTGTCAAGTGCAATTCTGAAAACACTGACAACTTGACGAGATATTGTTGAGTGAGAATTGTTATTAGCCAGTCGTAAACCAAAGGTTTACTTACCACTATAAACAATATTTAATAATAAGAGACAATTTCAACAAGCCCATTTAATACTTAACTACGTAATTGACCTACATATATATGTGTATACATAGATAATTATCACCCATATTTAGAACTGATGATTACGCTTAGCCCACAAAAGATAATCATTCGTAAGGATTGAACCCTCGAACCATCGGCTCAATATTAGGGCTCACATCTACTGCAGCATTGGGGCCGATTGTGTAGGGATACACGATACATAGTATATATATGATGACGATATGATACCTAGTAAGATACATTATTACATATCACGTTGTCTTTACGTTTTTAGAAAGTCCAGGTTAGTTATGAAAAATATTAGTCAAAAACAAGGAATATTGATGTACTGTCAGCACGATAGACAGTAGGTATATGAAGTTAATTAACTTTAAATGTTATTGAAAGTAGTCACATCGATTTTGATTACATACATACATCAGTGCTATTTAAGACAAGCGCTATCACTGCCGGAAATTCAGTTAGGTCGCGTATTGCATCGAACAGGCAACAGCCAAGCCGAGGTGTGCCGTGCACCCTTGAGCTGGTTGCCCATACAAAAATCGGCTGAGTGCCTTAAGCGCTCGCCTTAGTAGTCCGGTGAAGCTGTTAAGATCTTGCTAGGTCAATAGCGTAGTCAGTTCGAAAAAAAAAAAAACTGCCGGAAATTTTACTAATCTAGTACGCGTAAAGGAATCGTTATACATTCATATCAGCTGCACTTGAATGCTGTTAGGGATATCGAGTTAAAATATTTACCTTCAAAATTGGGAAATTTGACTTTTAAAAAAATTAAGAAGTATGTTATCGAAAAAAATAACGATGTTTTATATATTTTTAAATGTAATTTCACTGACGATGGTGAAGTCATTTCTTTATATATTGCGGATATGACGGTATATTAACCGTTACATATACGTCACGGACGTCATATTGAGATAGAACTTGGAGATAGAAATCTTATAATGTTTGAATACAAACACTTCGAGTTTGTTATGAACATTATATTTATGTCCATGAATCTGTGTTTAATAATTAAGTATATCTCAATGTTTCATATTGGTCTGGGAAGGTGGAACTCTACTGTGCTTTAATATAAAACAATCAAATTTTGACTCGTCAGATTCGTCTCGACGGGTACTTGAGTAGCAGTAGCTAATCAATATATAGTCATAAAGTGATCACAAAAATTCCATTATATCGTAATGTACAACTGTATCTATAGTCTATTAACATTAAATTGTATATTTATAGAACTGACACATTTTGGATAATCTCTAAAGACAATAAATCAGTACATTTAGAAGTCAAAAATTATCTTAATTAATTTAGATTCATTTATATCGATATATTCATTATAATTTTCACGAACTTGTTAATTACGATCCTTAAATATGATCACACCTTTTTGTTACACCGTGTAGACGTATGGTTAAAAAATTAAAAACGGTTGTGATTGTTTACCCAGAACAGCTGCCGTTATAATTTTGCAGTTCTTGCCAAATTGTCTGTCTTTGCTAAGTAAGCAGTACAAACAAACTTTTAAAAATCTTAATATATATATTTCTTGTGTGCGTGTGTATGTGACTGAACTCCTCCTAAACGACTGGACCGATTTTGATGAAATTTTTTGTGGGTGTTCCAGAGGGTCCGAGAATGGTTTAGATTCACAATTGGACCCGGCAGGTGGCGCTGCGATCGACTTTTAGGATTTTTTTTGTTTTCAAGGCAGGACAACGTCCGCCCGGTCCGCTAGTATTTAAATAAAACTTCAGTCAAACTCTTATGAATATAATTTCAACCAATATATTTAATCTATATATTTATATGAATATAATACATTTATCTAAGTCAGTTCAATTACATGTTTCTCATGATAATCATGTATTGTAATAATACTAAGCAATCGTTAGTGGGCAATGTAACGTAATTATAATAGTGACATTATCAAAAAAATGCGTATACAAATTATTAAAATAATCGGAGTTTTTTACGGGAGTTTGGAATGTCACGTAATGGATTTTATATTATATAGCTGACCCGTGCAACTTCGTCTGCACCAAATCGGTTATTACCGGTTTCAATTGTATTTTTAAACGCAAATAATCTTAAAAAACCTAAAACCCTATTGCAGCGTTATCCAGCACTTCCAATCGTGAATCCAAACTATCCAGGGACTCACTCAAACATATACCCAGTTGGTATGTGAGAAATCTTTTAAAATAAGCCTAGAATCTGTTCGCAGCATTACCTAAAGTAGTGTCATCAAAGTGAAGATCAAAACTAACTTACATATATTGCCGATAAATGTCTTCCCAGTACCCCTTGTAACTTCATCACGTAACATACTGTAAAAGTTGAACTTTATCTACATTAAATTTCCATTTTGTTTTAGTTGTTTGTTTTATAAGAATTTGTAAAGTATACGTGAAATCTGCATTCAATTTTAATTTGGTCACATTTATTTTACTTTTGACATACAAACCACCTTTTTTACTGAGATACTGAACTTGGGATAATATACCTTTCTAACAGTGAAAGAATTTTTGAAATCGGACCAGTAGTAGGTACCAAGCATTCCTCGAAAACAAAACTTTACCACTCATTATAATATTAGTATAAATACAACATAGTAACTGCAAACAGTAGTCCGGTGAAGCTGTTAAGACCTTGCAAGGTCAATAGCGTGGTCAGTTCGAGAAAAAAAAATAACTGCATACACCTCAACTGATTTATTTTAATCTTAGATTCACAAACCTGAAACCAACTACTTCAAGACTCAACAACATTTAGAAAACTAATTTTATCAAACATAGAAAACAACACGCGTACTGATAGAACTCTAGTTGAGATTCGTCTTCTACAATGCAATGTAACTATTATTTAGGTTTATGTTTTAGGAAAAAATCTTGTCACCTTTGTTTAGCAAACATTTTTTATACAATAAAATAAATGTAACAACATATAAGTGACAGTTTCGTTTACAACTATTTTTTTCATATAAGGTTGATAATTACACATAGAAATGTCATATAGCCGTAGCTCAGTTATAACGTACTGGACATTATATGGTCCGCCGGAGCCGACGGTTCGAATCCCGGCGATTTTTTTTTTGGTATTTTTTTTAAAGTAGCTTAGGGAAATATAGCTTAGCTTTTTAGCTAATCTGTCTGCTATATATAGCACAATGAAAATTTACCAAAATCCGTCAAAAATTTCATTAACTACAAATTTTTGACTTTCGTCCATTATCCTGGAGAATCCCTTGCGTTTTATGAGATAAAAAGTATTCTATATGTAACCTTGTAATATTAGTTATCACTGTGCCAAATTTCGTCAAAATTGGTTCAGTACTTTCAGAGTGGTACGTGTTCAAAGGGACAGACAAACAGGCAGATCCTGGAGAATCCCTTGCGTTTTATGAGATAAAAAGTATCCTAGATGTAATCTCGTAATATTAGTTATCACTGTGCCAAGTTTCGTCAAAATCGGTTCAGTACTTTCAGAGTGATGCGTGTTCACAGGGACAGACAGACAGACAGACAGACAGACAGACAGACAGACAGACAGACAGACAAAAATTCTAAAAAGATTATTTTTGGCTTCTATATCGATAACAAAGTCTACCCCGATAAAAATTTTCAAAAAATATTTAATGTACAGATTTGACCTTGCTACAGTTTTATTATAGTATAGATTCATAATCTTCTACTATTTGGTTCTATATTTTGTAATACTGGTGCTGTTTTACTTTTATTTATTAGGAGAACTAACAGCTATAATGTACAATACATAGTTATTAGAATATAAACCATCAAGCCATTTATAAGTCTTCGCCGATATTAATATAACGTAATATATAGTTTGGTCTTTGTGCACAAGTGACGAGAGCATGGATTCTGAATTGCCACAAAAACTCCCTGGAAAGTTCTAACAAGAAGGACACCATTTTGTTAGTTCATTGAAATTATCACATTAAAGTTGTAACTCAACAATGACAGTAATAATCTACTATTACATAGTATAAAGCAAAGTCCCCTACCGCGTCTGCCTGTCTGTCTGTTCGCGATAAACTCAAAAACTACTGAACGGATTTTGATGCGGTTTTCACCAGTGGATAAAGTGATTCATGAGAAGGGGGTGGTATATAATTTGTTACGGATTTTTCTATAGTCAGGGTGGGACAACGTCTGTCAGGCCCGCTAGTAATATATATATTTCAGAAGATTCGTTGTCGAAAAAAAAAAATCGGATGTGTTCGAATAGATTTAAGGAACCAATACGTATGGAATCACAATAAATTCTAATGTAATGTAATTTCCCTATTTTTAATGTTTTTTTGTTAGTAGTTATTACAGTTTCGCTCCGAGTAATATAGTTTTACTTTCTCTGATACGGCACGGTTTTAATATGCTAGCCTACGAATCTAGTTGTGTATATATTATATTACGCACATCGCATAATGTCATGCAGGGATAGGATGATCCGTGTGATCGCGGAACGGATGTAAGTCGGCCGAGGGAGTCGTGGCGATAAATCCAAAGTTAGCCGCCGGCGCGGGTTTCGGGACCCATCAATCATTACATGGCGAGACGACGTCGCTGGAGGTATCGTATCGTCACAGAGTAATGAGCTGTTATAGATACTATACTTACCATTAATTGCAAAAATAATTAAAAACACTTTAAAATAACCCCAGGACGTTAACACCATAGTAGATTAGTGAAATATAAGAAACTAGCGGGCCCGACAGACGTTGTCCTGCGCTGATTATAAAAAAATCCTTGACATATTATATATCAAAACGTTCCTCGTGAATCACTTTATCCACTGGTGAAAACCGCTTGAAAATCGGTTCAGTAGTTGTTGAGTTTATCGCGAACAGACAGACAGACAGACGCGGTGGGGGACTTCGTTTTATACTATGTAATGATAAGAAAGCACTAACGATTTGACTCGAAACGTCCAAATAGCAAACTCAATATATACGTTTACTTCGTACGTTAGTACTATAGTACCAGTCAGTATTATGGCCCCAAGATCAATCCTAACTAATATTATAGATTGAATGTGAGTTTGTTTGTTTGTTACGCTTTCATGCCTTAACTACTCAACCAATTATTATGAAATTTTGCGGGCACGTTGTCAAAGAAACACCTTTTATCTACAAAAGTAATGTTAAACTCGAGCAACGTCGCAAGTAAAAGCTAGTAATTCATAATACGATTACTTGGTCAATCATTTAAAAAATATCTCCTACTTTACACTGTGACTATAGTAAAATATTTATTTGCACGTAACACAAATAAAGAATACTTTAACAATTTTATTTTTAGTTTAAAACTTGCAAAATGTATAACTTATTGAAAAATTAATGAAAAGGGCGAAAGAATACATGCCAGTACATAATATTTTTATATCGTACGTACTTGTAGCTAAATATAGTTGCGAAGTACATGTAGAATATGTTCCAAAAATGTACACGTTTGTTACTATATCTCTCATTTTCTCTGTGAAAAGATTACTCTGTAGAATATTCTAACGACTCCCTATTAAGAACTAAACTGATCTGCAGTGTCGGACATTCATTGATCCATGATAACTAGAGGCTAAGTTAAATTAAATCAGGTTGCTCGTACTCACTGGTGTAATTCACTTAATTTCATTTATCCTGGTTAAATTAAATACCAGCGAATTACGGTTTGGGCGTATAATTCAATTTGCGCTGTTCTGCGAATGATAAATGTTTACTTAATGGGAATATGGTTATGGAAATCGTTTGGACATCATAAAAAGATAAGTATAAGGCATCGCAATCTGTCCAAAATTCTATATATGTACATATAATAAGAATTTAAATCTAACGTGTCTGTACTTTTTACATTTATGTGAAAAAAAGTGTTTCAGGTGTCTTGGAATAACTAATAAAATACATATCAACCATTATTAGAATGTCTGTCTGTTGGTATGAACACGCTATCACTGCTAAATTACTGCATTCAGGATGAAACCTCACCAAGGACTATAAAGCATATTCTCGAGTAACACTTAGTCTTGGTTCCATTCAAATTGGTTCACTCTATGAAAAGTTATTGTAATTTTACTCGTACTTAAGTACGAGAGAAAAGTAGATATGTAAATAATTAATACATTCAGATAATTTTATTAGTCACTCTTTTTTTTATATTAGTTTCCATTAAGACGAGCTACGGGACAGCTAGTATTACATAAGAGGAGAAAAACTTGACACACTTTGTTAAGCATATTACGCGCATGGAAGAGTGTTACATTTGGCACATGTTAAAGTTTATATCGAGCACTAGGTACAGATAATAAGTCTTTACCTATGAAATTGCCGTTCTGCAGTACTGGCCATTTCAAATCAAAATAATTTTTGTTTGGCTAAGAATTCTAATTTCAAATTAATTTTATTTTAAAAACATGGAATTCTTTTTCCTAAAGTAGTCATTTGTTTATTGATTAGTGTTACATTTTCATCGCATTTCAATCTTTTTTGTCATCATGGATACGTTAAAGATTCGGTAATTATGGAATATGAGTACCGTCGTGGCAGCAACGCGGCACAAGCGGCACGCAACATCAATGACGTTTACGGAGCTAACACTACAAACCAACGCACCACCTGTTATTGGTTTGCTCGCTTCCGTTCTGGGAATTTCGACCTGAAAAATGAACCTCGTGGTCGTCCGAAGACTTTGGTCGACAATGACGAATTAAAGGCGATTGTGGAAGCTGATGATACACAATCTACGGCTGAATTAGCAGCAGCTTTCGACGTTAGCGTCAAAACAATATTGGTACATTTGCGTCAAATTGGCAAGGTAAAAAAGCTTGACAACTGGGTGCCCCACGAACTCAATGATCGCCAGCGCGAAGTATGCGTCGAGACGTGCCTTGCACTGCTCAACAGACATACAAATGAAGGAATTTTGAACCGCATTGTTACCTGCGATGAAAAATGGATTCTGTTTGATAACCGCAAGCGCCCAGCAAGTTGGTTGGATCCTGGTTCAGCACCTAAACAATGCCCTAAACGAAAACTTACCCCTAGAAAAGTGATGGCCACTGTTTGTTGGTCTAGCGCCGGTGTGATTAATCACAGCTTCTTACCAAACGTGGGGAGCATTACTGCAGATGTGTACTGTGAAGAACTGAACACAATGATGGAGAAGCTGGCACATCTCCAACCAGCATTGGTCAATCGCTCGTCTTCGCTGCTCCTGCACGACAACGCGCGACCTCATACTGCACAGCAGATGGTCTCCAAGTTGCAAGATTACTCGGGTTGGAAGTTCTCCGTACTCACCAGACCTTGCGCCTACAGACTACTACTTTTTCCAGAATTTGGATAACTCCTTGGCGGGAAAAAAATTCAATACCCGAGAGGCAGTACAAAATGCGTTTGAAGAATTTGTTGCCTCCCGTCCAGCTGATTTCTTTAATAAGGGCATCAATAAACTGTCACTGCGTTGGCAAAGATGCATTGATTGAATGGGTGATTACTTCGATTAATACAAATAAAAAATACATGAAAAAAAATCGTTTAAATTTTTTCATACAAAACGGCAATTTTATAGGTAAAGACCTAATATATAAAACATTAGCTATCTACGTTCATACACTTTTGAGTAGTTTTCGAACACAGCGTCGGCTGATGTAGGTTCATCAACCCCTTGCAACTGAGTTGGAGCTTTTCGGTGAAGAAAAACATCTTAATCAATCCATGGCATGGTGGTAGGGTTTTTCTAAGTCACTGTTGTTGTAACTACTACTGTTACTAAGGTTCTTTTCTCCGAAAGATCTGGTTCTTTGCAGAATTTTAATCTACGTTGATCGACGCAGTATCCCTACTCCCTACTACAACCATAATCTCTTAATAGATATCGTCATACTTCAGTACAATTTTTTCATTTAATTGTAATTTTACGTCGCATAAAACAGATATAGCAATAAACTTGTAACACTTGTTGAATAAAAGGAATAGTTATAAAAATTTTAAATCAATTTTATTTACAAAATCATTTTCTAAGATCATAGTTTTGAGAATGTTCTTAGGTATAATCTTGATCTAAAGTCGTCTATTATGATCGATGTGTTATTATTTGTAGATGAAGGTGCTATTTACTGACTTCGACCTTTTGCTGGACTTTAATATTTATTACGACTAATTATTTCCAATTATAATTCAATTCAGTAATAAAATAATATATAGGTATTAATGTTACGGTGCAGAAAGACTTTTTCTCAAACTACTATTATATAACGACCGTTCTTATTTTTGTATTAAGGTCGATTTTTCTTTATCACATATTGAAACTAATTTGTAAAGTTTTTAATTCAAGAATTAGGCATCTTCTTGAGCAATAAACGTGAAGGTAATAGGCCTAATATTGAATCAACTTTTTTATGTGTCCAGAAATACACCGTGAAAGGTATGGGAATTCAAAATAAAAATAATTTATTCGATTTAGGTATTCAAAAGGTATTTAGAAAGGTTAAAATACTACTTAACATTTAAAAACCTAGCCTCAGTTGAACTGGAAGAAACTGGATCGGATTTATTTTATTTTATTGCGTAAATAATACCTACAGTTATTAATTTATTATTATAATTATAATAATAATAATTAATAATCATTACATAGTATAAAACAAAGTCCCCTACCGCGTCTGTCTGTCTGTCTGTTCGCGATAAACTCAAAAACGAACGGATTTTCATACGGATGTTTTCACCAGTGGATAAAGTGATTCCTGAGGAACGTTTTAGTATATAATTTGTCAAGGATTTATTTTTAATCAGGGCGGGACAACGTCTGCCGTGCCCGCTAGTATAGTATAAAACAAAGTCCCCTAGCGCGTCTGTCTGTCTGTCTGTTCGCGATAAACTCAAAACTACTGGACGGATCTTTATGCGGTTTTCACCAGTGGATAAAGTGATTCCTGAGGAACGTTTTAGTATATAATTTGTCAAGGATTTTTTTATAATCAGGGCGGAACAACGTCTACCGAGCCCGCTAGTTAATTATATTTCAATTCTTTATTGTTACTCATGTAATGATCCACCTATAACCTTTTGAGGGTAAAACCTGTATGACATGTTCCTTGAACTTATAGCATGTGTAGTAAAATACGGCCACTATTTTGTTAGATATTATTTAGTTGTGTAACACCCGATATTACAGTGTTTGTAACAGATAGCCGCTGTTGAACTTTGAACCCGATGAGTGAGCCTTCAATGGACTACTAGGGTTAGGGTTTTCTCGATAAAATTAATATATTAAAATATTTTGTATAATTATAACTTACGTAAAACACTCTTTTGTGATTAAACTTTTTTTAAGTAAGAGTTCAAAGCGTATTTAACTTTTTTTAATAACACGGTAAACGTTCAGCGATACCTGTTTTCTAGCCGTGGAAAAGTGGGGCAAGCGTTATGGTACGCATGCCAGAAGACGGTAAACGGACAACATTATTTATAAAGAAATTTTGTCAGCAAAGTGTTTTTTTATACTTATTTATATTTTTTTTCTGTACACAAAATATATTGTCAACACAATAAATAGCGTAGACGATTTCGTCAGTAGCTAATTTGAAATATAACTATAATTCTGAAGTTGAATACAATTTTTGGAAATAGGTATTATATATATAATTTTTATATTTATAGAGTATTATATTTCATAATTTTAATTGATATCGCTCTGTGACTTGCATTGGGTTCCAGCTGAAAATCAGCGCTAAGTGTTTTGATAACACTTTAGCATATGCTGAGTTGGATTCCATTTCGTAATGCTGCGACGTGCATATTTTTATCCACTCTTGTATATTTGTAAATAATGCATTACGAATAAAGTATTCCTTTCTTACTGATTCTTAGGTTATTTTTAAAATAATACACGATGTAATTTATTGGTTATGAATTACGTACTTTACGGTAATATTTGAACATGATAATAAACCAATATTTTAGATACAAATGTAGTTAATGTGTAATGAACTTGAATGCGTGTTATTTTTCAAGGTGAATATAATTAATTATCTGGTAGTGCGATGTAATTTTTTTATTTTATTTATAAAATGTATTTAGTATAAAATATACGATTTCGATAGGATTACATTATTAAGAGAAGGGCAATAGACAGGTATGATGAGACCCTGTGCAAGTCGAGTTCGCAGACTAGAATCGCCTACATTATCCTGTCGATACGCGGATTCGTGAGCACGATCATCGATGAATTACACCTCTATTTACTGTCAAGCTTAATTTCTTGCTCGTGTCGTTAGAAACTTCATTGCGGCCGTCAATATTATAGGTTGGTCTTTTCAGACTGTCTATATTTATGGCACGAGAATTTTAAATTCTAAGGAAGATGCTATTTTTTAGGTAGTATAATCCACATCTTTTGACACTAGTCTTGTTAAAGCGAAAGCAGGTCCTGTCTCTCTGTCTTTTTGTTACATTTCTACGACTAAATCTCTGAAGCTAACGCAGTGACGTTTGGTATTGTGGTAGCCTGATATATTGTAGGTGGTAGAGCCACGCTGAAGGTATTACTGGTTTCAGCATGAATGGATGGGCTCGACCGGAGTAGTACCACCCTCTCATAGAAAACCGACGTGAAGTAACAGTGCTTGCATTGTTGCGTTTCGTTCGGTCAGTGAGAGCGCCGGATACCCAACTCCCCTCCCCCTCCACTCTTCCCCATTCCCCCTTCTCCCAAATACAGGCAGGCAACGCACTTGCGACTCCTCTGGTGTTGAAGGGTCTATGGACGGTGGTGATCACTTAACATCAGGTGAACCACCTGTTCGTTTGCCTCCTATGACATAAAAAAAAATCTGCAAAAGGACATAGACTATATACAGACTGAAAGTTTAAACAGTAACAATATTTGTGGAGGATAGTCTGCGCTCGATTCTCGTCCTAAATCAATTTAAAAAATAGGTGCTTAATATTTGACCTAATTATCTAGAAAAATGCAAAAATTATACGCTATCCTCTACGCGTCTATGTTAAAACACAGTGTCAATGACCGTCGGATGATTTCATTTTCACATGAAAGTGAACGTGGGAACGGCGTGAACAAAAGGGTTTACTGTCCGTTTTATTATCGAAGGTTATTAACTCCGGATCGCCCCTTACAGCTTTGGGCACCGGTCATTGTACCTAGGTTTATTACGTTCGTGTTTATACTTTTGAAAGTCTTAGAACAAGCTTTAACTTAGGTTTTTTGTTCTTTATTAATACTTGTTTTGATATTATTATTTTATATGTTAAATGTGGCCATGAAGTATTATATCAAGGAATACTGCGAGTGTTTAACCTTTCACCTTATATATAACCCTGACATCATTGCGGGAAATAGAAGGAAATAAGTTTACTTTATTATAAACATGTCAATTTTGTACTTTGGTATTGCTCGCGTTAATGTCGATTTGAACTAATGGAGATTTATCCGTTGGGAATAATACTTTTTTTCTAGATAAAAAGTGCTCTTTGGCCTTTTCTGTAGCCCTAACAACGAGTATTCGAAATATCAATGATCAGATTAGCAAATAGGTGTAAGCGTAACAAACAAATAAACAAACATACATTCGTATTTTTAGTACATATATGTCGGGCTAATAATATTGAGATGATCACAATCATGATAAAGGTTGAAATAGTTTTCTCAAATTAGTCAGTAGTTGGTTTTTCTGCTGCACATTTTACTTACTACTATCCAGCAAATGGTGCTGGGCTGTATTATATCTTTATTAAGTTCTATATTGCACTTTAATACGTAGGAAGTCGCTGGCTATTGCTAGTAATACTTTGAAAGAGGGATTTCTTATTCCATAGGAGTTTGATGCGATGTTAGCGAATTTACCGCCATAGTTATTTTAATATACAAAGAAAACTATAAAGCATACACTGCAATATTCATTTAAGCAGATCTTAAATATTGGTTTTTATATAAATAGTAAATAATACATTTTTATGAAAATACTTTGTATTCTTCAATATCTTATCCTTTCTTTGCATCAATTGCTTTAATTTACCAATGGATACCCTTCCATAGAGACTTTTAAAATATTGCAGTCAAATGTGATGAGTGATTGGTTACTGACTGTTAGATTTAGGTTTAAAGGCAATGAGATGTTTTGTATTGATTGCTTGTTAGGCTCACTTGTTGTGCGCGCGTACACACCAAAACACATTAAGTTTCATAGTATGGAATAGGAATTATTTGGAGTTCAGTAAAAACTAAGAATTTTCAATCTAACACTTTCGTATTTTCTCAAAATTAGAGTTACTATAATAAATAAATTAAAAATACGATACTTCGACTATATTAGTATAAAAGAATTAAAGTAAAACAAAAATCACTTTTATTTTAGGGCCTTGTTATTACATTAGTGCAGCTTATTTCTAGGTAAGGATTCTACGTTGCCTTATAAATTTCCATAGTATTTATTTACGACAAGATTGTTCTCAGGGCTTCTCTCGCGTTAATGTCTTTTTTTTTAAATAAAATATAGCGCATGGTGCTTGGTGGCAACATAGCTCTCTACAGGTGAAAGAATTTTTACAATCA
Source organism: Antheraea yamamai (assembly GCA_036509395.1). Classification (NCBI taxonomy): domain Eukaryota; kingdom Metazoa; phylum Arthropoda; class Insecta; order Lepidoptera; family Saturniidae; genus Antheraea; species Antheraea yamamai. The sequence goes on from AP028436.1 coordinate 9,838,190, forward strand.
GGTAAGTAGTTATCGAATTTAACCCTTATAAACAAAAAAATCATATCATTTCTCTTTATAATAGTCTAGCTGATATCTGCGACTTCACCTATGTCATTTATTATCTCATATTTTATGTACAAAAGAAAAAACATAAGCAGTACACCGCTTGCCCCACTTTTACGCAACAGGAAAACACACATCGGTGAACGCATAATGCTTTGAAAAATTTTAATTTCTTAAAACTTTAATAACTTAAATTCATAATATTAAATGAATTTATCGCGATTATCTTTTTTTATATAAGGGCCAAGTGTCTAAGAAGTAAAAAACAAAATGTATCCAATAATTTTTAAGTCAACGTACGCAGATCTCGGTCTTTATGTTTAAAATCTATATAATAGATTTTAAGTAATACGTGTACCTACAATGACAGACCTGTCATTTTAATTTGATAGATACACCTATACAATATCATACAACTCCAATAAAATAGCCAGTAAAACATTTGAAACTGAAAACTGATTTCAGACTTCTAACATGTGAAGTCCATCTCCACAGAAACTTAGCCTAGACATTAACATATTGCTGATCATTTATTTACATTAGCACCATTTCTTTATCAGTTTATCGCCGATTGTCTCGAGGTGCTATTGAGGTGCACGGCATGCAATCACCATTGATTAATATGATGCCTAAATGTAAATACATTTGAATTTTTCTAGTACCTATCATTTTGAATGGCTTCGTTCATAGCATCGTTTTGAACTCATAATGTGCTTACAAGTTGAACTATTCATTTAGTAACTGATCATAATTGTATGTATCTGCAACGAGTATCTAACTTATTTTTCACGGAATTGTAATTTATTCATGTAATTTAGTCATGTAATTATTAACATTTTTAATAGAATCCAACCTAATTCGTGTTCTAATTCCGTATTTCGCAAGAATAAAGCCATAGTAGAAATTACTGAATATCGGCCTCAAAATCGCAAGTTCATATTCACAACGAAGCTGTAGCAGAGCAGCGACAGTGCTGCTTTTCTATAAGCAATGTCGAACTCTTTCTACAAGTAAACCTTTAGATAATGCTCATTTTTGTTTTACATTAGGTAGGTATATAATATGATTTTAACAACTACGTTTTACTCTCGCGAAATACTTAATTAGGAGCAAATCGCCATTACGACATAATTTTGATTAGTTCTTTAAGCAGTTTCTAATTATTCGATAAATGTAAACTACGTTATTTTAGTCTAATCTTCCAATGTAATTAAAGTCCTCACCTTGTTTTGAATAGAAGCACAGTACTGTGCCACCAGATGCATCATTCAGTTTGACGGCGAACTATATTTTTTGCATTATTTAACCTCGTTACATATATAACATAGTTCGTAATATTCAGACATATATTGTATTAATATGTAACTAGATCTGATGAATTTATAAAACGAATTATCAATAAAAACGAAGAAATATTTACAAATGATTATGGCGTATAAACATTTTAAAGTTTTATTCCCTCAAAATGTCGTATTGGTATATATTATTTGCACAATCAACTGAGTCCATTAAGATTGTTATTTTATCCGATTCAAAAAGTGTTCTTCACACGTAGCGCGATGTACCTCGACTTTTCGAGGAATACCGATAGCTTAAATACACTATTTTGAAGCAATTACTAGATTTCATTTTTATGTTCTTCCGAACAGAGTGCGGGCTACCTGGCTGCCGGCAAAATGTTGCGTTTATTAGTGCATATCGCACCTTTATAGGCAAAAATTTTTGAATGTTTTGTTTTTTACTAACTTAGAAACGCTACTAAAACATGAAATTATCATTGCCAGACATTTTTGTTATTAACAATAATGTGCCCGATGCTAATTTTTGTAAATAAAATAAAGTATGTCCAAACCATGTCAAGATAGCTGTTCAATCGCGTAGTCAGTTCGAGAAAAAAAATTAAGATTGCATTTATTTCGTGCTTTCAAATGTAATATTCGAAGTTTAATATTTTTTAATAACATGACAACGGCAAGTATGAAAAGATTACTGATGAACGCATCCTTTCAATATGGACACGCCATATAAATATGAATCAGAGCTTAGAAGTCTGTATGGAATGTACCACCGCCGAGTTCCATTATACACGACCCCTATTAACTGCTTCAGAAGTTCATAGTGTTTTTTGTCAATATAGAGCGACACCTTTTTTGGTTTAATTTATCTTGACTGGGTTCTTGTAAGTTATTCACACTTTGACCGACATTTTGGGCGATGATCTTATTGTGTTAAAGTATTTTGACACATCGTCGTACATTGTTTATCGTTTTTTATGGTCGTAAATTATTTTTTCTCGTATCGTGTCACTCGGTGCGAGTTTATTTGAAAGGGATTCAATTGTGTGGTTCGGGATTAACATTATGTTGTGATTTATGGGTTTCGTTTATTATGAGCGGTATAATATTATATCCTAAACGTTCTTTATCATAGCTTTTATCATTTGAAGATTTTGACTACGATGATAGTGTGTAAAAAGTGTTGTTTTTACGGTATAGTTATTTTACTATTTATAAAATTTGTAGTCAAATTTTTTGACACAAAAATTATATATTTACATATTAGAAAATTACACATTACAAAAAGTAGAACTAGAATGTAACTGAGGTTTCTGATTTTTATCCGGGCAAATTTTTAAAATGGCTAAATTGATTTTGATGAAACGTTTTTTACATATAGAGGACCTTTTACAGTATTATTACGCATTTCTATAAGGGCTAAGCATTGATAAGGAAATTTGTCAATGGCAATTTAAATTCGGTAAAATGATTATATGGGTGTAACTGAAATAAAAAAAATTACAATTAGAAAAATAAAAGATGGCTTTAAACTGAGCCAGATAAAAAATACAGTTGCTATGAAAACAACGAACTCATTTCCATGAAAATTAAGTCCCTTATTAATTAAGGGTAGTTGGAAATACTGTGAATTCCCCAGAATCGCGAATACTGAAAACACCGGAAAATGCAGTCATCGACAACAGTCTAAAGTTGGCTAGTTTTCTGTTGCTTAAATGATAATATAGCAATCAAACCATATCATACCATATACCTAATCTTGAACAACTTCTTTTTTTTTAAACACATGATAGTGCCGCTCAAACAGAAACTATAAATAGTCTACCAAAGCTAAAGTCTGCAGAAAAATTGTAAAGCTAAAATATGTACTTATCAGACCTCGTGATTGTATGTAATAACCCTAAACATATAATGGTAAAACAAAATAATCCCAAAGAGGGTTGACGTTAGGCAGGCGGCCGATCGTAATTATTAAGCCAAATCATATATATATATATATATATATATATATATCACAACATGATAAAGATGTTGTGCCGACCCTGATTAGGTGATGATCATGATGAGAATTAAGTCGCGGGCACCAGCTAGTTTTATAATAACGAAATGGTTCACTCATAGCTCAAAATAAATACATTTCACAATAAAAATCTATGTTAGCGTAAACATCGTACAAGGTAAATTTTCTCTGATTGAAACAGGTAACTACTGATTCGATTGTAAAAAAATGTTTCATTGTTAATAATTTTTTTTTATATTGTATTTAATTCGTAAGAAGTCTCAAACATTTTGTTGAACTTTAATATAGTTTGTTTCGTATTATAGGATATACAGATATCTTATTATTAAGAAAAAAAACTATTAACTACCGGTCATATTTAAGGAGATGTCAGTATGTATGTTTAATACTGGCCTGTCTGGTTGTGTCCAGTCACCGGTGTGCATGCTGCGGAAAACGGTGAAAACCCGCATTTCCAAGATTTGTGTCGACAAATGGGATAAGCTAATGGAAGATATCTGTCTTATCTGGATTACTGAGAGCTTGTTCGATCCAGGAAATTAGGACTCCAATAATCCGATGCCACCGCTCGATAGAGGTCTTCGTGTTCTTTCCGCGTTCGATAGAATAGACAACTGTCTATGTCGGCGGCTAATTATATGTATATGTCATGAAAATACAGTTCTCTTGAGGCTCAGTTATATCAAAACTACTGAACATATCGGCATAGAACTGGGATCATTCAGTGCGGAATTTTCGATTAATTATTCGCGATATTTTTATGTCCAACGGAAACGGCGAGAATTGACCATTTTCAATATATTCTGGAAGAAGAATTTAATCGCTTTCTTGATAGCCATTACTCACGTAGAAGCGAAATGTCCTTCTTATAGAGGTAACATATTATAAAACAATACAAATTACATCTTTAAGTATCAAAGTCTAAATTAATACTTAATAGACGAATTTGATTCCAATTTAAATTACATTATGTTCGAAGTTATAAATAACAGTGTAATGCGGCCATACTTACCCACTTATGATAATTTGTTTGACTATCATAACCTACTTTCTATTTCGGTTGTTATTAGATTACATTAGAATCTATTTTGTCTTGTATAACGTATACAGGCGGTATGGTATTGTCAGTTCTGAGTGTAGACAGGTGACAAAGGAGCGCGGCGTCTTTTTGGTCGTCACGCGCGACGAGCAAGTGTGGTAACCAATTGAGGAGAGTGTACGAGTTACAATGGAGTCACACAGTAGCGGGCTTCCGTACCGTTCTTCAAACAGAACTAAAAACACACCGAGAATTGACTGCGGTAAAAAAAACGTGCACTAAATGAAACTAAGAAACATGTTCTTAAGCTGAATAGATAGATCGTTTCAATTTTTTAATTATAAAATAAATTTGCCTTTTTTTTGAACTCTCCATTTCATTCTTCTCCATAAAGACGACGTCACAGAATAGTAAAATTACCAGTTTATGGTTTGCTTAACATCATTTTTAAAGTTTATACGATTTACTCATACATTTAGTACACTTACATTCAATAATAGTTCGATCGTGGGAAACGAGTATATATGATTTATGTGTTATAAAATATTTGAATTTTATCCTCGAGGCGCTACCGTAGTAGTAACTCTTGGTTTAAACGCTTTTATTACTATAACCTTATTCGTTTTTTTATGATTATGCTAATATTTCAAGAACTTCTTTAATAAGAATTGGCATCACGTAAGAAAATATATACTTGTACTAGCGGACCGGGCGGACGTTGTCCTGCCTTGATAATAAAAAAAATCCTAAAAGTCAACTGCAGCGCCACCTACCGAGTCCAATTGTCAATCTAAACCATTCTCGAATCTCCACGAACACACACAAAAAATTTCATCAAAATCGGTCCAGTCGTTTAGGAGGAGTTCAGTCACATACACACGCACACAAGAAATATATATATTAAGATATTTACGAACATAATATAATGAAGAAAGAAAAACAATAGAATTTTTTAACGAATGATAGATAATATACTAACAATTTTTTATTTTATATTCAACAGGTACGCCCTTGGCCACAATTTCACCTGATGGTAAGTGACGATGAGGCCGACGATGTATGGGGCTTACCCACTAGATGCCTGTTCACTCTACTCTTAAAGACTCCCAAGTTATAATATGACGAGAAGACAGACACCGGGAGTGAATTCCACTTCTTAGCTGTACGTATAATAAATGTGGAAGCAAATCGCTGCGTACAAATTACGGGAATATCAACTACGTAAGTGTGGAAACCCTGACGGCGTCTAGTCGTCCTCTGATGAAATGGGGCGGTGGAATTATATTATGTAATTCCTGTGCACACTCTCTACAGTATAACCTATAAAACACTGAGAGACAAACCACTTGTCGTCGATGCTCTAAACTGAGCATTCTTGTCTCCCACAGTGCATCGTCACCGATAAGCCGACGAGCACGACGTTCAATGGAGTCAAGAGCGGCCAGTTGATATTTGGGCTGACCCATCCCATAAGTGACAACAATATTATAACAAAATATACGTAATATTATTAAAAAAATAAATTTAAATGCTCTTGCTACATGTATTATTTGTTATTGTTCAATTTTTTTAGTTGGTACTAATATATAGATGATTACTAAATTAACAAAAAACAAAAGATAATATCGCAATAACTATTGATCCTATCTTTTTTTTTTAATAACTAATATAACGAATACGGATGTGAGTTTGTTTGTTATGTTTTCACATCTTAACAAGTTAATTGATCATCGTGATATTTCGTATACACATTGTCAGTGGTTCAGACACGGATATAGGATACCTCTCATTCAGAAAAAAATAACTGGTCCCGAGGGATATGTTAAATCTACTATAACGCAGGTAAAATCGCGTTCAAAAGTAAGTTTATTACAAATATTTGAAATTGTAAAAAATGTCACTTCTCGACTTACTGTAAGCTGTGAGTTATGTCGAAAGAATAGCTCATGTCGAGGTGCACATAAGCCACGGTAAACAATTAGCATAATTTAAAAACTGTCTAACCTTTGAAATAAACCGCCTTGCCTTGGCAACGAACGGCCTGGTTATCTTACAAAAGTTTAACAAAGTCGAACAATGTTTAGTGATGATCCATACAAAACATAGTCAGTCTATTTAACGTTAACATAGCCTAGTTCTTGGTTCTAATATGACCTGTCATACAATTGTTACATATCGTGTAGGTATATTGTTCGACACGAACGCCATATTTGTTCGTCACAAAATTGAAGCTACAAACGGCAATTAAATAAGTACTTTATGCGAAATGTAATCTAATGGACTCAATTCGGAGTAGGTAAAATTTATTTATAAACTTTGTAGTATCTAATAATGTCAATATTTTATTTTTGTGTTTGGTTGCGCCGCTTTATGTATGTTTGAAAATTCCCGCATTATGGATTAAATCGCGTCACATTGAATTTTGACCAATTAATGCGATCAGGTCACGCCATCTAGTCTTGCCCAATCACATTTCCCTTTAACTATGGCACATGCTTATTCGCCGCGAGCGCGACGCTCGCGCCGCCAATAGTTTCGATTGCCGCCGCCAGTGTTCGACTGGTGCCGCCATTGTGTTGTGTTACTTTGTCCGCTATCGTCGTGTAGTTTACGCGGCTCGCAGTGTCCGTGCCGAGCCGCGCCGCATGCTGGCATTTTGAGTTTTTGCAAGCTCGAGTGAGAAATAAACGCATCGCTACATACGTGCCGACATTTATTATGAACAATAAGTGTTTTGTGAGAGAAGACTCGGTGGAAAGAAATGAGGAACACCTAGCCGGCTAGCCACGTGGAGACTGTATCGCCGCAAGGTATGTGCCAGGTTTCCATCCTACCCTTCTCTCCTTAATCGTAACTGATCGCAATAGTTGAATATCAATATAGCACCCCCGCAAATACAGTCCACTTAAATTGAACATAGAAAGCCCCGCACCCCCGCGCGCCCATCGGTGACGTCGACATCGCCGCGGCGTCACCAGTGTTTATTTACCCATAGTAAATTTTCATGTAAACTTGTCATCTACGGCATGCATGCATTCGAAAATGTAATACGTAACTTACATTATAAAAATACCAATGTGAATTCGTTTGTAATATCAACTTATATGGGAAAATATAGAACTATATGTTACTAATAGTAGGTGGTAGAGCCACGCTGAATCTATTACTGGTTTCAACATGAATGGGTCGGCTCGCCCGGGGTAGTACCACCCTCTCAAGGATAACCGACGTGAAGTAACAGTGTTTGCATTGTTGTGTTTCGTTCGGTCAGTGAGAGCGCCGGAGGCCCAACTCCCCTCCACCTCCCCTCTTCCCCACTCCCCCTTCTCCCAAACATAGGATGCAAGCACTTGCGACTCCCCTGGTGTTGCAAGTGTCTATGGACAGTGGTGATCGCTTAACATCAGGTGACCCACCTGTTCGTTTATATCCTATGATATATATAAAAAAACTGGATTTCTTGGAGATTCAAATCGCCAATAGCGGCAGCCGTGATGATTATGTCCACATCTGTTTTTTTTTCTCGATCTGACTACGTTATTCACTTAGCAAGGTCTTAACAGCTTCACCGGATTACTAAGGCGAGCGCTTAAGGCACTCAGCCGATTTAAGTGTCCACATCTATCTTCAGAGGCTTATGGTCATGCAGTGGGTCTCTTACAGCTTAATGATAATATTGAATAATTGATTGATATCTGAAATTTATAAACTTTGACACTGTCCGACCGATTACGATGAGAGATGGCACATTTATGTTTTTTTATTGATATGGATTCAATGCTAATTCATTTTGGTATAACTAGATGGCGCTTGGTTATATTTTATTCTTATTAAGTTTTATAAAAAATAAGTTATTATTTTTATTCACCTATGCTACAATATGGCATACAATTAGGTACTTTGGATTACAAAGCGGTATACGGATTACTTGAAGAAATAAATCAATGAATAAAATATTTTATCTCATTCTGGGTAGTGGCCTCGTATATTATATTTGGTATAAGCCAAGAATATTTATGTATCAGAATAGACGTTTAGAAAAAACATCCACTTCGCAACATGTATTTATACATATATATAATAGCTAATAGCTATATAAACTTTTTTTTATATCATAGGAGGCAAACGAACGGGTGGGTCACCTGATGTTAAGCGATCACCACCGTCCATAGAGACTTGCAACACCAGGGGAGTCGCAAGTGCGTTGCCAACCTGTGTGGGGGAGGGGGAGGAAGGGAAGGGGAGGGGAGGTGGGTTTCCGGCGCTCTCACTGACCGAACGAAACGCAACAATGCGAACACTGTTACTTCACGTCGGTTTTCTGTGAGAGGGTGGTACTACCGCGGGCGAGCCGACCCATTCATGCTGAAACCAGTAATAGCTTCAGCGTGGCTCTAATACCTACTAAAAACTTTTGAATAGATATACTCATGTTTGTACGGATTTAACTTAAAATGTATTTGGTTTACTTTGATGAAACTTTTTGAAAATATTCCTATTTTAGTTTAGTAGGTTATGACATGTCCTACCTAAGCTATATTAAAATAAATCCAGCGCTACATATGGACACCAACTAGTTTAGACAATATTTAATACTACAGTTACTCTGCATAATTATTTACAACTTTAACAAGGTAATATATATTTTATATGCATTTAAATACACATGTTACCTAATATCAATTCATGAATTTACTCAAGCGTCTGGTATATATGTAGTCTTTATCAGAATACCTAAATGCTCGATCGGGCTCCTTATATATAATGTAACATTGCACGTTGCCCTATGTAGCCGAACCCTAATGCTTACCCATTGGTGTGTGTTCATTGAGCATTCCCCTACCGCGCACAATTAATTGTTTATTACTCTTTTGCCACCCTCATTGGACGTTCGCATTTTATATTCTCTATATAATGGTTCCATAAAAATAACATTAGCTAATAATTTAAAGTATATGAATAAATTAAAGTTTGTTTCGAATGGTATTCGTTATCAATTTGTGAATATTGTACATCATAAAAAACTACAAAATTAAATTGAATAGGTATTCGAAGATTTTAAGAGAAAATGCACTTAATGATTTTTTTGGCGGGATCTTTGGATGACACTTTTATATTTTATTCACAATCTTATATTATTTGTTTTTTTTTTATATCATAGGACGACAACGAATAGGCGGGTTACCTGATGTTAAGTAATCACTGCAGTCAGTAGACACTAACAACCCCAGGGGAATCGCAAATGCGTTGCCAGCCTGTGTTTGGGGGAAAGGGAAGGGGGAGAGGAGAGCGGAGGGCAGGGGAGGTCTGCCTGCGGCGCTCTCACTGACCGAACGAAACGCAAAAATGCAAGCACTGGTACTTCACGTCGGTTTTCTACGAGAGGGTGGTACTACTCCGGGCGAGCCGACCCATTCATGCTGAAACCAGTAATAGCTTCAGCGTGGCTCTACCATTAGCATTCTACGTAATATAGCTCAGTTATTGTGCACAAGTGAAGTTGATGGGAAATACTAACTGGAAAGTTCTAACAAGAGGGCCGCCATCTTGTTAGAATATTAAAATAATCACAAGACACTTGTGCTATTATTAGTATTAATACCTACACGGCAATGGCAGTAAAAAATAGGATATTGGATGCCCAAGATAAAAGTCACTTTCTATCGGATGTAGGCAATAAAAAAATAAGTAAATAGGTGCGTAGAAGTAAAATACATCAACATAGACTTATGTATTGCATACTATATGTATGCTTATATATACCTATTATTTGTTGTAGTATTAACGATACTGGATTCACTAGGTTTTTGTGTATGGAATACTCACTTATACATTGCAGTTGTCTTCTTATAGCACAAATGCAAGCAAAATCACAGGCATCTGGGATAAAATATTATTTATACATATTACCTATTGTTTATGACATTCTCCATATACAATTAAATATATCTAATATTAAACTGAAATTATAAGATATGATTAAAGATGCATGATGCAATAAATAAAACAACTGCTATATTTTAGTTATTACGGATATGAATTTGTATTTTGAGTCTTATATTCCACGTAATAGAAGTGTTATATAATAATATAGATGGATGATGTAATTGGCATTATATGCAGTACAAAGAAAGAATTGAATACTATTAATTTGCATATGATATAATAATAAAGTAAGATACTGTAAGATTGTAAGTAATTATAAAACAGGTGGGTGGTCTAACAATGACCGATAATTCGACCAATTACACCATACGTATATCTTTTATTCTTATAATTTTCCGCTTGAAGATCTCTCCATTCAAAACATGTACTAATTAAAACGGAGTGAATAAAGAAACTGTTAAATTTTTATATTTCGAACAAACTAAATATATTTTCACATATTAAAACAATGGCTACCGACAGTTGCTTCGTTTGTTTATCTGGTACATCAATAAATGCCTTTCTTTTAAACGTATGTTATGTAAAATTTTAACTTTTAGTTATGTCCACTTTAAAATGGCCTTCGAGCTTCGTTAAATTTCAACGTTTGCGTAGTTCTGGCTTATTTGGACATCTAAATTATATGCTGAATGTATTTGGATGAAAAATTAGATATGGTTGGCGATCGTCACGGACTGAGCACCGCCATGCAACGGTATTCACTTAATAGGAGTTTAATTACACTTGCCCAAACTCTCTGCTCTTGTTGTGTTCCGACTTAGATTATAATAAAATGCTTTCTTTTAAAACTTCAGTCATCAGTAGATTAATATAGGAATAATAATTTATGTTGATAAGACGATATATTTTAGTATATTATATAGCACTGGAAATATGCAATTAATGTGTTCATATTATAAAGTATTTAGTACATTCAAATTATACATTTGATGGTTTATAACAATGGACAATGGAACTCAATGGTAATAATACAATTTTTTGTTAGAATTTTTTTGTGATAAATCAGTAATTCCACAACGCTTAACGATTTTTTGCTGTTTTTTTAAACTAAACGTCTATCGAATATATTTTTAAATACACTTTGAATTTAGTTCGCAGATTCAGTTTTATTCTTCGTTGATGGTATTCTCTCAATTCCAATCTTGGTTTATGGCCAATCCCAATCTTGGCCGTTTAGAATTATATTAGATTAAATACAGGGCGGTAAATCTCCAAATTGCAAATATATTATGTCGTATATTGAAGCGATAATTAAACGTATGTGTTTTTTCAGGAAAGTCTGCTCATTACAGTCTAGTACTGTTTACTAGAACTGTTTGATTTTTTTAATATACTGTTTGTTATATTATGATTATTGACATATTGTTAAATATTAAATGCCTAACGAATGCAACAGACGAGCCACCTGTCTGTGAGCACGTGTTTTAGTCTGATTCTTTTTGGTCAAGATGAGTGGGAACCCTCCGAAATTATCATGTACCTTGGGTCTAATATTTTAAAATTCTAACTGACCGACATCAAGGTATCGCAAGGTGTACATTTGAATCTGTTTGAATATGATTAGCAGCTTGTCAAAAACGACTTATAACATTAATATATTCAGCTTTTGTCGATAAAGGGTTGAAAATGGTTCTTCCTTCGTTCGTTTCTGAATTAATAATGTGTGCTATACATTTTTCACTTAAGAATATTAATACTAACCAAAGTGTTTGTTTTTATATGCGGTTTTATACGTTTATAAATGTTAATTGTTTTTTTTTTAAGTTATGGACGTGGACAACTTAAGACATTTATTTATTTAGGATAGCTAGTTTCCAATACACTAAAATGAATTAATACCGTATACGAACAATTTATACGCACATCGGCCATTAAATTTCTACAGATTACAATATGCGATACACAGATTCAATTAAAATGCTGCACAGGAAAATAGAATAAAATAGACTGATAATACTATAAAGAACTACCTAAGGAAATGTTGCATAATTAAAGACATACATGTTTATGGCTTTTTCCTCTTTATTTTATTAAGCAGCCCTTGATATTAAACTTTAACTGTCTCTATCTAGTATGTAATTATTTAATTTTATATAATTATAACTTAGGCTACACTTATTTTAGAAAAAAAGGGGTTCGCCAAATGTAATAAACTAAAGAAGCAGTGTCCAGAAGCAAGCGCGCCCCTCGTACCTAATTTTTTTTTCCGTACTGACTATGCTGTTGACCTGGACAGGTCTTTACAGCTTCACTGAATTATTAAGACGAGCACTGAAGGCACTCAGCCGATTTTATTTGACAACTAGCTCTAGGGTGCACGGCACATCTCAGCTTGGGCTGTTGCCTGATACATGCAATTCGGATCTATCTGAGCTAACCTCTAAGCTACATATTCATACTTATATGATTTATTGAAACATATATGTGTACCAAGCATACATACCTCAATTACTCTTATATGTATTTTATATACACATTTACACACTTGCAAGGGTTTTTGCCAAATTCCACGTGGTCGAAGTTGCGGGTAACAGGTAGTCAGACATGTGTTTCGTCAGTTGGATTAGCGAGCTAGCCCTACAGGCTATGCTTATTACTACTTTGAGCTACATCGGCATATACGTCAAGTAAGATTATGGTCAAATGTTAAAGCTTTAAATTATTTAAAAAACATATTGACGCATCTTAAAACAATAATCAGGTAGTGTATTCATTTTTTTTTAAAGTATAATTTTAAAATTGTTACTTGGAAAGTGTATTTTCTAGTAATCATGTCTACGAATCAATTAGTAATTCTGATGTCAAACTAAAGTTACCTTTTAATTGATACGAACAAATTGGGAATGCAGCTTTAGACCCCCTATTCGTTTTATTTGTGTTTAAGGGTCTCAGTTCGATCATTACAATATACAAAGCATATTTAAATTAGAAGGACAAACAATTTACAACTCGTATTTTACATTAGGGTCATTACGTTAAGTGTATGCCGCATCGTTGAAAGGAACGACATTTGATATCCGATGTAGATAATGATAAGTTTTGCTGTTGCTACTAAACGTTTGCAGATAGGTAGGGGGTGCTAAATCGTCCCTACAGCGAATTAACATATTAGTTCAATAAGGTTTTGTATAATTACTCTTGGTATTAACATTAAAAAGATATCATTAATTTGTTAACAGACTTGTACGTCTCTCTGTTTATCCTTAGACTAGCTTCCGCCCGCTACTTCGTCCGCGTGGAATAGTTTATTTGGGCTAACGCTAACTTTATCTCGCGAGTTTGTTTACGTAAAAGGTGAAAATATTTTTAAATAATACATATAATAGCTTACCTCGATAAATGAGCAATCTAGAATTGAAAGAATTTATCAAATCTGATCAGTAGTTCATGAGATTAGCGCATTCAAGAAAACAAACTATAGATAGTATATATCATATTAAGTTCATATGTATACTGTTATAAAATGTTAATATTTATTAATGTATTTCGTTTATAAAATAAATTAAATGACGTTCTAAGCTTAATTTTTCTTCGTGAAACACCTTTAAGATGGTATTTTTGTGTGATAATAATCATAATTACTATCGAGACTATTGTTAAAGAATACAAATGTTTTCAAGCGAAATTTCATATAACTCGATTTTTTTTAAATTCACTTTTAATGAAAAAAAATAATCTACATCTATATGATTAATACGCATTATAATATATTAGTCAATTAAACATATAAAAATGTAATTCCTTTACCTATAAATACTAAAAAAATATATTAGAAAAGTTAACGTCTTCAAAATTATTTTCTGGTTTTCTTTTTTTATCATGATCTATGTGAAATTTATTGAGAAATTTTATATTTATTTCAGTTTCTTATCGTCTGATCATATCTCAGAAGAAAAAATCATCTTTCTTTTATCATCATTCAATCCCGGATTATGTTCAAAATTTCAGGTCTTTAATGGAAAATTACTTAAAATTAATTACAAAGTTAATAAAATCGTCATAATAATGATAAATTGTAATTTATATTATATATATCATCGCTCATGCAGTCAATTGGGTACGCCTGTTAAAAACAATTCACTCTATATTGACGTTACTTATAGATAGTGCATAGTAATTACTGTTGCACAATGTTCGTGTCACCTCATCAAGGTAGTGTAGTCAGATGTTGTGAGTGTACACGTTGTTTTCGCACAAACAACATACTTTGTACTATAATTTGTTCAGCGATACTGACTATGATTAAACATGATGGCCGTATATTCCCATATAATTTTATGTTCACATGATATTCTATCAACAGTTTGAAATTCATAAATTGTTCGTTACCAAGACTGGATACAAGCTTTTCAGATCATCATCGATCTTTCTATTTAGTATTATTCATTTCTTTAGGGATGGTTAAATACAAAAATAATGCCGCAGAATTATTATTAAATAAAAAATTCGCCTATAGTAGTCACTTGGAGTTTTTGATGGGATTTTAGTCTGCCATGTAGTGGATTTTATTTTTTACTAGCGGCCCGCTCCGGCTTCGCACGGGTATAAAATATATAACCTATGTCATTCACTGAAAACATGATTAAAATCGATCCAGTAGTTTTGATTTATTCATTACTGCCCGTGGCCCGCCTGCGTTTCTTGCAATGTAAGCGGAAAAAATGTAATTATTTACAACATCTCATTAGAAACCTCAAAAATAACAGTAATTCTCCACTATTTAATGGATGTTATTATAGATATAAACCTTCCTCTTCAATCACTCTATCTATTAAAAAAAAACCGCATCAAAATCCGTTGTGTAGTTTTAAAGATTTAAGCATACATAGGGATATAGGGACAGAGAAAGCGACTTTGTTTTATACTATGTAGTGATTCGTAATCTTGTGTTATTTCACTCTATATTTTGTAAACTTGGTGTTTTACGTAATACAGTCTGGTTATTGTGCATAAGTGAAGTGAATCGAAAATAATACCACGGTGCATGAATTCTGACATGCCACAAAATCTCCCTGGAAAGTTCTAACAAGGGAACCACCATCTTGTTGGAACATTGGAATGATTACACGACACTTGTAATATTAATTAATCGACAATAGCAGTAATAATCGCGAAGATTGGCTGCCAAAAATAAAGTTTAAAAAAAAGTAGTCGCTTTGGAATAAGATTTCATAACAGTTCACAATTATTAGCCTTCATTAGTCTAATTAGCATAATCATTACCTTTAATGAAATTCCAACTTTTAGTTTCAAATCATACGTCGTCTTTTAGTAAAACAAGATATGATATAAATTCCCCTTAAATAAACCGTCGAACGCGGTTTGTGACGTGTTAAAAGTAAAAGCACGTATAATCAATGAACTTAATGCTTCATCGTATGCAAATATGATCGCATCCCCTCGGTATAACCCATCTAGGCAGTACATCAAGTCTACCGCCATACATCTTGTTTAAAATTCGCTTCACCGTTCCCTGATATGCAAATGCCGGGCGACATTCGAATACAAAAAGCTCGAGCGCGGTGGCAGCGAGTAAATCAATCGATCAACGCCGGATACATTCGTAGGAATACGTCTTCATTGTGTTCATTAGCGTCGTCGGGAACCGACCACACCTGCCTTTCAAATATGTCCTGTGCTCGGCAAAAAGCATAACTTAAACACCCTTATATACAAATCTATACTAGTCAAGCTTTGTTTGAGTAATGTAAGTGTTACAAAATGTTTGGTATACGCCCTCACGTATTTATAATCACTACATATAATCGTTCTCTGCCTCGTCTGTCTGTCTGTCTGTTCGCGATAAACTCAAAAACTACTGAACGGATTTTCATGCTGTTTACACCAATGATATTATCACTAATTAATACGTTACCTACATGGTATTTTGACAAAACAAATGGCATGATAACGCACACATACTTATTATAGTAATATTGTAACACCACACATACGCGAAGTAATATTTGAAACTGACAAATAGTTATATTTTAGATCTGTCAGTCAAAAATAAAGAATAATCAAACAAATATGACATCTTGCTTTGTTAAAATATATGCAAAGAGATGGATTGACAGATGCTTTATTTGCAACATCGTGTAAAATTAATAAAAAACTGAATGCGAATTGAAAGTACATAAATGAAAATAAAATCAAATTTATTATACAAATCTAATTAGCATTAGCATTTAATTTTTATTAGCTGGAAACCTGGGCATAAAATGCTTTTATTATTAATATTTAGTTGATCTTGAGTAACTGATCGATCAAATTATAAAAAGGACGACATCTATGATTGACAAAATACTTTTATGACTGCCCCTCAACGTCACTCCGACATACATAATTTTTATATAGATAATAAAATGTATAATGGATAAATTAAATATCTCTAGTTACGTTTGCATTTCATTACACTGTTTACGTGTAATAAAATATACAACTAAATAATATGAAATAGCAATTAATGGAACACATTAAAAACATTTTTCAATTTAATTATATAAATAAAAAAAATCTACAATAAAATTTGTTTCACAATTTGTATAGGTAAGCAGTACTGTTCTTATAATATAATTTTAATCTTTGTTCCGTTTGTCATTTTTTGACGTAAAATGTCACGCTGAATATTTAATTTTTGAAAATATTAAATTATTCATGGAAATAGGAATTATTTACGAGTAATATGTGATCCCTTGACTTCTAGAAGTTTTGCTTGTATAGTTTGTACAATATCTCATAACACACGAGGGCATTTTAACAGTTTTGGGGCATTTAATGGATTGATCAGTACACAACGCACTCCCGTTACCGCTGACACGATACTGAGGTCACTAGTGGCTATCTAGCCACAGTTTGACATGTCGCGCTCGGAGCACGTATAACGTATCTACGTCTTTTTACTTATAATATCATTGCACAAGATGGTGTTTGCCATAGTTTGAGGCATTTTATGAAGCGATCAGTACATATCGTGCTTCCATTAATGCTGACACGATACTGAGATCGCAGTAGCTCGTTAGCCACTTTTTAACAAGGCGCTTTAGATGTGCTCATGACTTATCTACAGCTTTTTAGTTATAATATCGTTGGTTTTCACCAGTAAAGTGATTCATGAGCAAGGTTTAGGTATATCATTTGGCAAGGATTTTTTAAATTATCATTTATTTATCATCTTTTCAGCTAATCGTTTTGTAGTTTGACTGGATTACCCGGTACGGCTTTTGTTCTTCAAGCTCTTTATCAAGGGATTTAAACACGCTCTTCGAAGTTGGCAGCACACCAGTGATGACGTTGGTGTTGCAGTTCTCCATACGTACCGGTAACCCTTTAGCAACAGATGGACCACCTGTTTATTTGCTGCCCTTTGGTACAAAAAATAAAAAAAGACGTGTGGCACTCGGAGACTGCCGCGGTAAAGCTATTGCATAGCATTTTTTATCAACTTATGCAATTATAATTATTTATTTATTTTATTAATGCAGTATTTTTTTTCCTTTGTTTTTTTATTAATTTTTTCAAATTTTATAATTTTGGTTATCTTTATAGCAGTATTATATATAAATTAACAAAACAAAAAATAATACTGCATTTGTGATAATAATAATAAAATGAATGTATATAGAGTACTAAATCATTTTCTTTCACTATTTTTTCGTGACTTTCTTCATTAATAAATGCACTTTGTTTATTCATATTTAAAACACTTTGTACACAAATTATACGAGTACAGATATTCACTGTTGTACATAGATGATAAATACCTATACACCTATATAATTTCTCACAAACAGCTGATTACGGTAGTTTTCCAATACAACCAATGCCACCTAAAGGCGGGTTGCTGAACTAAAGAGACAAGTGTGATATTTCAAAAAGTCATTAAAAGTTCTGGTATTTATCGATAGATGGAAAAACTAAAAAGTATCACCGCTGTGCCGGTCGGAGTGGGGGGTGTTAGGTTTTTTTCGTTACGGAATTTCTGGATTCGGTCCCCACGCTCAAGGCCCGCGATAGAAGCTATGCAATAGCTTAAAAAGTGTGCAATTACAGTTGGTTTATTGTAACATGTTAAAATGACAGATCTATCTCTACCTGATGGGAAGGACAGTAAAAAAAACAGAACACCGAGATACCTATAATCCATTCGAAGTCATCGTTGTCATGCAAGCCTGCACACCTCTCGATGATTGGACCTGGTTGATCTCGTAAGGCGAGGAATCAAAAGCGTGTCAATGTATCATGAGCATGTCCCAACCTATGGACATCGTACTTAGATAATTATTGAATTTCCATTAGTTGATTCCGAAACTTGACACCCCTAAACAAGGCACTATAGGTGTTACATTTGATGTCTTCTGGTTGGGATTCAGTCTGTTACTATCGCTCTATCTCTACGCCTTTTCAGGCTATCAATTTTAGAATGACATAGGTACCTTCCCGTGGACAAAGTGTCTTGACGATCAGTTGCGACTGAATATCTTTCTTACATTATTTTAAAGATTTGACAATATTTTATTTATAAGTTTAATAATAGCCCGTCAATTTCGGAATGACATATGCTTCCCATGTACCAAATTTTATTAAGATCGGTTTGAATTAGACTATTTTTTTATTATTATGATCGAAATACTGTTCATAATTTTCTTGTTTGTTAATTTCACAATGACTTATACTTCCCTTGTACAAAATTAATCAAAATCGGTTATATTGATGCCGTTTCAGAATTAAATGCATTTTTAATTTTTAGTTATACTTTTTTCCACTAAAATTATAAAAGCAATATAGCAATACCGTATCATTATTTAAGTAACTCATACTTCCTGCATATACAATTTTATCAGAATCTGTTAAAAATAAAATGTTTTTTTTTATATATTTCGTTTGCAGTTTCTAGTAGAAGTCGTTTTGATAATTTTAGTGCCCTCTTAAGCGAGGAATGATTCTATAAACCTTCCGTATGTAAAGTTTCACAAAAATTAATCCAACCGTTTTTAATTAAATCTGGGCATACTAACGAAAACATAAATATAAATGTGCACTCAGAAATGATAATAGCTATACTAATATATAAAGCTGAAGAGTTTGTTTGTTTGTTTGGTTGAACGCTATGATCTCAGGAACTACCACTCCGATTTGAGAAAACCCTTCTGTTTTAGATAGCTCATTTATCGAGGAAGGCTTTAGGTTATATATCATCACGCTAAGGCTAATAGAAGCAGATCACCAATGAAAAATGTTTTAAAATCGGTCACTTTTTTCCTTTCGAGAGATTTCGTTAGATTTTGTTTCGTTAGTATTATATACGTTGCCATGGTAACGTGGTAAGTTTCTATCGCAAACATTTTCAAAGTTTATTTTGTTTTCCTATTCAAAAAGTTGATACTACTTTTATTTCCAATTTTTTATTTGTTCTCTATTACGTATTATAAAAATAAAGTTTGTGTATGTACAATTAAAATAACAACTTTTTGATGAATGGATATGGCTACAAATGACCAAAAAAAATTTTTTTATACTTTGTTTATATTTCTAGATTATTATATTTTGTCTATTTGTTTGTTTGTTCCGGGTAATCTCCAAAACGGCTGGACCTATTTTAACGGGAATTTTACTTTTTACTGCCAGATAGCCGAAATTATAGCGGTTGACATTTTCTATTTTATTTGTCCACGGCTTCGTCCGCATTGCTATTTCCAAAATGGTTGGACCGATTTTCACGGGGTATTCACTGGTAGATAGCAGACCTCATAAAAAGTCATTTAGGTCTTTTATTCGCCTTCGGCCGCAGTGGAATATCCGTAATGCTTGAACTGATTTTCGCGGGACTTTCACTGACAGTTAACTCACCTTATAAGAAGTAACTTAGATTATTTTATTTTGTTACTCAAGACTTCGTCCGCAATATCCTACTATCTCCTAATTGGTTGGACCGACTTTCACGGGGCTTTTACGGGCAGATAACTAGCGGGCTCGGAAGACGTTGTCCCGCCCCGATAATAAAATGAAAACCTTGACAAATTATGCCTAAACCTTCCCCATGAATCATTATTCTATCTACTGGTGAAAACGGCATGAAAATGGTAGTTTTTGATTTTCTTTTTAACCGACTTCAAAAAAGGACGAGGCTACTATGTTCGATTGTATGTATTTTTTTTTATGTATGTTAATCGATATTTTCGTCAATTGTGAACCGATTTTAATGATTCTTTTTTTATTTGAATTGGTACACTATGTAGTGATTAACTGCTACCTGTGCATTCGTCTGTGTGAAATTGATCAAAAATATGTTACAACCACGTGAGACGTGTGCCTTACTGGACTCCAAGAATAAATATACATAATTGAAAGTCATATATTTGTATGTAATATGAGTTGTATCATCTTTTTGGTCAATTTGGCGGCCATATTGTTTTATTTACCGCGTTTGCTTCTACATAACTCAGTGATTATAACAACGTATAAGAATAACTTAAATATATCGACAATACGGGCATATTATATCTATATAATAAAAGATTTAAGATATATTGTTCGATAATGTATAGCTTATAATTTTCATTACTTTCTTATATAGTGTTAGTGAGCACTGGTTTGGTATATAGTAGGTTGAAGTTCCAGTTATGTTGCTGATGATAAATCCCATCCCATTCGATATACTATTAGTATTCATGTTCATATTCTAATGTACACGTTACATGTTACAGTAGATGGCGTTCGTATCGTAGTTACAAATGTTTTTGAGAAAGCGTTTCTGTAATGTATACACCCACTCACAATTTTACATTTCTTTAATACATTTTTAAAAAGCGCGTGCGGAGCCGCGGGTAACAGCTAGTCATCAATATAAATAAAGAGCTCAATTTTGTTAGAAGCATTAAAACCTAGGACCCTAAGAGTTTTTTAAAGTATTTTGAGATATAATACAACAAGTACGATTTGCCATACTCTCGGTAAAACAATACTGAATACCGATAAAAAATCTTAACAGTCTGCAGTTAAAATAATTTAATCTGCAAATAAAGATACTGCAGACAGAAATGAAATCTGAAAACAATTTTTGGAATTTTTAAATTAATTGTAGTTTGAATTATATAAATATCACAATCTGAAAATTGAAATTATTAACATTAGTTTGTATTTCATGTCTACTGGCATTTAGAACAATAATTATATACAGTTTAATAATTAATTGCACATATGATGGACTGCACAAACTCAATACATATCGATATCAGATACATGTACACAGGCCGCTATACTACGAGTCGTTAGTCTGATGCGAGCACAGTATGCCACGAGAATGTCGAGGTCATTGGTGATGGTCAGTGTCACGAAATTATAAAATAGTTTAATAGGAAATTATAAATGAGTATATGTACAATGTCTGGCACAAGCGTGTCGAGGTCATCGGTGACGATTCATTAGCACGGCGAGTTCATCGTTGACGCGAACCCTAAAGTTTTTCCCTACGATTTCTTTTAATCATTCAGCTCGGCTTAAGAGATTGTCTTTAGCTAATTTCTTTTATATTCATTATAGTTTAAAAACATTGAAAACTTATGACATATGTTAGTCTAATTAAAAAAACATCTTTATATTTGGAAAGGCCAAACATTCATTTTTTCATGACAATAAGAAATTAAGGCAGTTAAATGAACAAAAAATAACACAATGGTATTCGATTGAGACCATTACAAGCTATTATGCTATTAAATGCCCTAATTACAGATCAAACGTTATAACCACAAAGGCTTCATCTTGCATCGTTTTTTCGACTTTTGTGTCGTGAAATTTTTTAAGAGGCGCGTACCTTAGTGGTTTTTAAAATTACTTCGGGTTCCGCTTATTGCTTGTGAAATGGTAAGGAACAAGCAAGACAATTCCTATTGTTAGCCAGATATAACTTACCTTATTGTAAATTCTGATTGCTTTTGTTAAAGCAGTTTTCTTAACTTCCAGTTTATCCTACATGCTAGTATATATATATCCTGTTCACGGAATTCAACTTGCATAATCTTAGAGTGTACCTAACAAGTGATTCAGAAATTTAGCTGGTCTAAATGAAATGTTATAAAAAAATGAAAATACCTACAGTTCTTTTGATGCTAACCACGACAAAACTACTTAATGCAGACATGGACATAGAACTATGTTTCATTGCACGAGATTTTCTTTTATTCCATTGAACATCTGTTATAAAAAAAATAATTCTTAGCGTAACGGGCAAGTTTTATCTAGTTATGGTATAAGGATAATTATTTTTTACATTTAAAAAGGTAATAGATATATCAGCAAAAAAAACGTTCCTAGAACGCTGGCTGTATTGTCTTGTATGGGAAAGTTTATACGCTGTCCATATTAACCAGCTCACTGGGGTGAAAATCATCGGCTGGTAAGTTCTTTGAATAAGTTGTACGCACTCAAATTATATGGATCAGGAGTTTCACCCCAAGCGACATAAATATATAGGTTCTTATCAAAAGCGTATATTTGTGCCGTTTGTAGTCCTCTTGAAACAGCTGCCCTCAATGACGTTACTGGAAGATGGCACAGAACCGAAGTATCGACTCACGTGATATCTCATACCAAGGACAGAGTGCAGCCTCCAGAGCACAAGTGCCAGTCTAAAGGTAATTCTTTATTTTGTTAATAATTTTAAATGAACCATGTCCAAGGCCTTACCAACATTGTAGTTAAAAAATTGAGCATTAGGTACTATTTTTATGTTTATGTTTCACATTTTTAACATCTACAAGTAATGTTAAAATAAATTCACTCAGATTCATAAATTGTCTTTATGAGTATAAACCCTCAGGCTATTTCACACAGCTTTAAGAATAGGTCTTGGTACTGGTTAACTGAACAAAACTTGACCTTGTCTTTGTTGATCTTTTGTATAGTTACCTCAATTATTCAGTATAGGTTACTTCTTTTAATTAAATATCTGCGGAAACCGCAGACACCTCCATATGTTTTTTTTTAAGATTTTGTTATTATTATGTTTTCTATGTACAATTTTTCCAAGCAAATATTTTTGTGATTAAATTTTCTATTTATTTTTATATTTTGGTACCATGTTTGTAGATCCGTGAACTCTTTGACAGAAGTTTCTTTTCTTGATACGTAAATATAAAATAATAGCGCGTGGAGTCCCTCCGCGCGGAAGAAGTGAAACTTCGTAATGTGGAAATGAAAATAGGAAGGGGTAGAAATTAATTTTTAGTGAAATCATATTGTTTCTTTAAGACAAACTTTCACTTCAAAAATTTTTTAAATGATATGCATTAATTTTATTTGAAATATTTTTATCAGTTATATTCCTAAATGGGGATGAAGCTTAGTAGGAACGTGTTTGGGTATTGTAACAAACGATGTAGGTGAAATTCTAAAATATCTCAAAACATTCGGTAAAAAAAATCTTTATTAACGTTCATTATAAATAGGTATATCCGTAGCGATGAAACAATTATGTTATGTTATATTAATGAGTATTAGTTTTGTTATAAGTGATCTTGAGTTAAATCTCAATTTCTTTAATAAGTTACTGACTCCTGAGTAGTGAAGTTCATTGAAGTCACCTCCATCATAAAATTTATGAATCAACTCCTATTAGCCACAAGCTATTATTATAGAAATACGTAACGAAAACAACAAAAAAAAAATTAAAAACAGTCCTTGGTTGACACTGTTGGTAGGTAACTGTAAAAAAAAAATTATAATTAAAATATGTTGCAGATTAACTTGTAGTGACCACAATTAATTACACCTGTTTCACTCCGTTACGGAGCATTTTCAGATCAAAGCTGACTCTTCCGATGTGAGCGGGTTAAATTTCGATTTTATCAACACCGACGAAACTAAACACAATTCTCAAAGAAGCATTATGAACAATGTATTGGGCTCATCAAATTCCACTGCAACGACGTTAAACCAAAGTTGTATGCAGGAAATCCTATTAAAAGGCTTTATTCAGCTTGCAGTACGTGTATTCTATTTACGGATACATATAGTTACAGCTTAAAACCGACCTAAAGAACCATAAATGTAGTCAACCGTCCATTTTCCTACCATTGCGTCTACAAGCAACGAACACGCAGGCTTCTGAAATGAAGCTATTCCAAAACGCCTTATGTCATTTATGACGTTGATTAAATACCTGTCTAATAACGTGTACTTAAGGTTCATTTTAATATACGGTATGCAGTATAGTTAAAGATTTAGAAAGAAAATGAGTTTATTAGCATAACGACTCGCTCGCCCCTTAACGCAGCATGCTTGGTCACGGTGCCCCCCGACTGTTGGTTGCAATTTCCACTGCGGAGCTTTAGTGAAAAGTGGTGTGGAGGCATTTTAATGGAATTTGCTACATGATTGTTTTTAAATTATTTAATGTTAAGTAATATACACGCAGTTACGGATATAAGCACTATATTTTACATTTTTTTATTGTTATTAGATATATTGCTTGGGGAATACCTTGTTAGAATATTGTGTTATGGTTATACTTTCTATTTTCTATGTAGTATAAAAAACACCAATTTACAAACCTTTTATCACATTAAATTTGAAACTAATATGTCTTATCTTGTAATTTCCTTAATCTTGTCTTTTGTAGGTGGTAGAGCCACGCTGAAGCTATTACTGGTTTCAACATGAAAGGGTCGGCTCGCCCGGGGTAGTACCATCTGACCCACGGAAAACCAAGTGAAGTAACTAACAGTGCTTGCATTGTTGCGTATCGTTCGGTCAGTGAGAGCGCCGGAGGCCTACCTCCCCTCCCCATCCCCCAAACACAGGCTGGCAACGTACTTGCGACTCCTCTGGAGTTGTTAGTATCTATAGACGGTGGTGATTACTTAACACCAGGTGAAACACCTGTTCGTTTGAAGTATGGGATTGAAGGCTTTTTGTCGAATACTTGAACTACTTATACATAAGAAGCTACTAAATTACTTCTAGATTTCATATATCTTTATTAAAATTAAAAAAAATTGTGTTAAATATACTCAAATAATGAGAGAAAAATCTAAAGTATTCAATGAAAAGCTATTAACAGTCTATTAATAGTACGCCAAAATCTGCTTTACAATTTACTTAATTTTTGTATTCAATTGAAATGTTTACAAAATAACTTTACACTTAAAATATGAATTAATATTAGAAGGGAATTATGAATATTTAATTTAATTAAAGGAGGAATAATGTTATGTTTAATTATATAGAACTAGGCTCTTGACAAGAAAACACTGTTCAAATAAAATATTATTGGATAAAGACTCCTACATCTTTCTCTGAGATTTTTGTATATCTACTCTAAGAAAATACATCAATGTAATGTCTCACAGCTAAAACTTGCTTTTCATATAAAATCCAAATTGAGGTGTTCGTACGAAAGGGCGACTCGTGGCTGCTTGTAATTATTCACGTGTTATGACATCTCATTTGCATATAATCGGTGAGGCAGACCGATGCGTGAGGCAACAGCCACCAACTGTAGGCCATTCACACGACCAACGACGCCTATCAAGATCGTAGCGGACCTATGAAAAAAGCGGTAACTAATTAAAAAACAAACTGTACCTATAAGATTGTTCGTTAATATTCACGTAGGGAATTATAAATCGTTAAGGAAATAGTTATGAAATTTAATTATAGATTTGACTAAGTATAGCAAATGTAGTTTTCTAGTTTGTGGGAACACATGAATAATTCACAGACTAAATTTAATTAAACCAGAAATAGATAATATTGTACTACCAAAACGTTATACTCTCTTAACTTAAGAATTTTATGTAAGGTCTAGAATCAACACTGATACGTATTACGGATTACATTATTGGGAAATTTTACTAAAGTATAAACAATTATAGAGCGCTATGAAATTTACTAAAGTATAAGCAATTATAGAGCGCTTGAAATTTACTAAAGTATAAGCAATTATAGAGCGCTATGAAATTTACTAAAGTATAAGCAATTATAGAGCGCTATGAAATTTACTAAAGTATAAACAATTATAGAGCGCTTGAAATTTACTAAAGTATAAGCAATTATAGAGCGCTATGAAATTTACTAAAGTATAAGCAATTATAGAGCGCTATGAAATTTACTAAAGTATAAGCAATTAGGTGGTAGAGCCCGCTTGAAGTATTTACTAAAGTATAAGCATGAATGGGTCGGCTCTCCCGGGGGAATAACACCCTCTCAAAGAAAAACCGAAGGGAAGTAACAGTTCTTTCATTGTTGGGTTTCGTTCGGTTAAAGAGGGCCAACCCCCCCTCCCCATCCCCAAAAAAAGGGGGGGAAAGGGGTTTGGACCCCCCTGGGATTAATGAAAAAAAAGATGTTATTTTTCTTTATTATAGAGCCCGCTACAACTTGTTTATATTTGCTATATCTTGTTAAAAATAGTTACGTTATAGCAAAATGGATTCTGCGTTAATATTCTTCATACTCAAATACCTATACAGATATTTATGGCGATTGGTAGAACGGTTCAGAATGTTATGTATTGCAGTGCTTCCTACCGGTGAGTGATGGTGAATTAGATAACATAAATTTCTTCCCTATAAAAAGATATTGTGGTGCACCAATTTTCATGGTGATTCGTTTAACAGTCTTTGACTGTTTATCGATCTCGGACATATCCACATAGATTTTTATGTATATAGAAGAAGAGATCATACAAAATGTTTTGTATAAGTTATTATTTCTTTGTCGTTCATTATTTGTGAAAAAATAAAAAGAGAATTGCATGTACGTATGTATTGCAGTTCTTTATGTGCATCCGTCTTTAACAGATCGAGGAAGGGCGATTAGATTTTCCGAGACAACACACAATAGTGAACAAATTGGAAAGCGTCATGGGATGAATGTGTGAGCGGAGTACGTATTTGCATGGCGTGCATCGTTTCACGTATATCTATGCATATCGGAGTTCCAAGAGCCATTGTGGCCGATGCAGACCGCGAAGCGAGCAAAATCACCTCCTTTATTTGCAAAATGGTGTAATGTAGCGTCGGAAGCCAAAATAATATTTCCATGGGATAAGAATAAAAAATATGTATACAATAAATTATGTTTACCTAAGTGACTGATTTTTTATATACCGATCATAAATAACAATTACTGACGTGGGTATGATTAAAAATGTTAGGTAGTTTTTTGTTAGGTTATCTCACAGCATAATGCTCCAAAATATTGTAAAACTACGGTTTATTCTGTGTTTATAAATCTAGTTTTTTTAGAAACGATTTTCATAATCTGCCATCAATTTCACAAAAATTTACGTTAATGTTATTTTATCACATTTTAAAGCGTTTGATGGAAATTTTACCTCATGTGAAATGAAGAAGTCTGAAAGACTTATCCCAAGAAATAGAAGAGCTTCCTCTTATATGTACATTAAGAGGTACTCGGTATCAGATCTTTAACATAAAGGTTTTGCCTTCCTAAGCCTACCAAGGTTATTTTATTGCTTCATGATGTTTTCCTTCCTCGGAAGCTCAAGGCTCTTTGTAGGATTCACATCTAAGTCAATCGTGAAGTGGTCTGAAAATTACAGTTGAAATAATAAAAGAAAAACTAGATTGTAATAATGTCATAAGTTAATATGTTTAATGTTCATTATCACCATTACTGTGATGAAAATAATCAAAATTATCATAATTTCATTATATATTCTGCAATATTTACGATTATAAATGTATAAGTACACATGTTGTGTTATATTTTTTTAGTGATACGGTTTTTTATGAGTCCATCTGACTAGCTACAACTCTCAAGCTGAAAATCTGCTGTCGAGCATCTATAGGGGAGTTCCGGCTGAAGCGATTGAGAGCAAGTCTTCCTCTAAGTTTAACGTGTCTACTATCTTACATCGTCATTTAACATCAAATGAGATTGTGGCCAAACGCTAAAGCCTATGAAGTATAGAAAAGATCATATATAACAAAGTCCTCTGCCATGTCTGTCTGTCTGTCTGTCTGTTCGCGATGAACTCAAAAACTACTGAACAGATTTTCATACGGTTTTCACTGGTAGATAAAATGATTTATGATAAAGGTTTAGGTATATAACTTGTCGAGGTTTTTTTTATTATCAGAGCAGGAAAACGTCCGCCGGGTCCGTTAGTTATAAATATAATTACAGATCGTATGATGAAAAAAAAGTCGAAGCAGTCATAAGGACTACCGACGGAAGAGATAACAGTAAACAATGGAATAACTGTGTTCTTTACTGTATTTTAAAAACAATTATAGTCTGAATTATTATAAATATTTAAACTATTAACATTAGACTGGTTTTCACATATATTGGCACTCTGAGCATTTACTAGGTAGATATATAGATTTCTATACAGTTTACCAATAAATCTATACTTCTATATTAATATTATAAGACTGAAGAGTTTGTGTGAACACGCTAATCTCGGGAACTACTGGTCCGACTTAAAAAAATCTTTCAGTGTTAGATAGCTCATTTATCGAGGAAGGCTATATATAACACACCAAAGACCAATAGGAGCAGAACACCAATGAAGAATATTTCAAAGTCGGGGTTAACATACGTATTATTTAAAAATATTTTCACCTTCTACGTAAACGACGTCGTGAGTTGGAGTTAGCGTTAACTCAAAGTAACTATTCCACGCCAACGAAGTCGCGGGCAGAAGCTAGTTAGACATATGATGGGCTGAGATAGCTCAATACAAAATATCAATATCACATGTACACAGATTGCTATAGACAAACAAGCGCAATACGTTACGAGCAAGTCGAGGTCATCGGTAACGGTCGGTGACGGGAAATCAGAAGATTTTACCAATCTAAAAATCACTCACAGCGGCTAAAGAATTTTTTACTTTAAAAAAAACTCTGATGTTTTTGTGGACCGTATGAAGTCTATACGTCTACATTATAGACGCAGTACTTTCAGCACTCCGTAGGACTGAGTTAATTATGTCAGTAGAAACTGTATGTGAAATGACGATTAAGAACAGTTGTAAGTAGCTTTTGTTTGATCGCGGTTGAGATAACATGAGCTATTGTGTGTATGTAATGCATTTAGATCTTTATATAACAGTGGTATCACCGACTATCTTGTATATAAAGTGCGTGTTATTGTGAATTTCTGTACTATAATAAGGGAATAAATCAGAAGGAATGTTCGCCGTGTTACATTCTGAATCTCGTATCACATAATGATATAACTCTTTAAAAAATCATTGTAACTTTTATAAAAAAAAAATTATGTCATAGGAGGCAAACGGTCACATGATGTTAAGTGATCACCACCGTCTATAGACACTTGCAACACCAGGGGAGTCGCAAGTGCGTTGCTAGCCTGTAAAGGGGGAGGGAGGAAGGGAAGGGGGAAAGGAGAGGAGGAAGGGGAAGGGAGTCGGGCCTCTGGCGCTCTCACTGATCGAACGAAACGCAACAATGCAAGCACTGTTACTTCACGTCGGTTTTCTGTGAGAGTGTGGTACTATTCCGGGCGAGCCGACCCATTCATGCTGAAACCAGTAATAGCTTCAGCGTGGCTCTACCACCTACCAAAAGTTGTTTATAATATATTATATGTATATAATATGTACGAATGTAATCTTAAAATCTCCTTGCATTTTGCGAAAACTATGTAAATTATATACTAAATATTACCAACATCATGTATATGATATTTTAAGGGTTAATTCTGAGGTGCTATTTTTTTTAGATGGGAAATTAATATGCATAATTTTGTAAAATATAATATTTAAAATCCCATGTAGAGAGCAGAAAGAGAAGAAGCTAATGTGATATAAAGTATAAGTTATTTAATTTTAAATACATTGATATTCTTTCGGTTCACATAAAAATAAAAACCATAAGAAGCGTTAACCAATTTCAGAAGAAAAAACTAGTTTGGAAGAGATAGTTATTTTGTAACGAAAACCGGAAAAAACTCAACTGCGCTTGTCATTACACTATTTAGATTTTCTCTTACTTTTAAATGGTAATATGTATATTTTAATATTCAATAAAAAAAAAGTGTGTGTTATGTACACGCGTTAGAAGTTATACTTCTTTGGTGTAACAAGATAAAAATCTTTTCAAAAATTTAATCTTTCGACTTATTCTACGTTTGTAGAAAAAACGACACTAACAATAGAAAAAAGGTATTTAATACATTGAACGTTTTAATAGAAAAAACAAATACAAAGAAACAAAATGTTGACTATAGCTAACTTCAGGGTGCCTGTTTTTCGTGACGGTGTGCGCGCGCATCGTAATAACTTCACAGTGTCGGTTTTTCGTGACAGTGTGCGCGCGCATCGTAAAAATTTACTCTCACCATTTTTCCCTATCGCGCTAAAAGAAGTATAACTTCAATCAAAAATTTTAGCTGCTTACAACGTGACAAGAGCAGTTAAATGGAAGTATAATTACTATACGGGATCCAATAAAATTGTAGAAATAGAATATTCGATAATAATGTTTCTTTCTTGGGCTAAAATCGTATTTAGAGGATTTTTAAGATAGGTGGATGAAAGAAACTTTAATTCTTGAGGAGATAGATAGTCTAATAAACTCTTAAGTTTACATAACGTAAATAATATGTCTATACATGGTTGTAGAGCATATTTAATGCTCGCCTGAATAGCTACCCCCTTTAAGTTGGAGATTTGTGATCAATCACTTGTCGGTGTGTTCCGATAGCCATAAGTACTTGAAAGTAAGCTTCACTGATAGCTGTTGCTATCTTTAGACACATTATCATTCAGCTAAAGGAATTATTGTGGTCAAACACTAAAGGGTAAAGTTAACATACCCTTATGACTTTAAAAACACAGTGTTACAATTTTTGATTTATTTAAACTGTGCGTCAATGTAACGATGGTATAAATGGCCGATTTGTTTCTGCATCTGAATGTTGTAGGTTCGAATCACACACAGGGCAGTAATTTGCGAGATCCTTAAATTATTACTATAAGACGCAGATATAAATGTATTTCGTGCCCGTTAGCTGTACAACTGTAAGGTCCTTCGCGATACAGGGTTGATTCCAACTGCGGTAGTTGTCTTTTAAAAATAAAAAAAGTCTTTGTAAAGAATGTAATCCGTAACGTATATTTCAGTGACTTTAAATATGTAACAATGGATGTACATAAACGTACCAAGTACTATAGATACATGAACATTTGATTGAAGTATACAGCGTTCAAAAGAACAATGAGTTTCTACACAGAAATCTACCAAAGATTTCACAAAACCTCCACTGTACACATTAACAATTTTCTGCAGTTTAATTTGACTTGTTACTTCGACCTATTGTCAGTTTTTGGTTCTCACCGCCGTTTAATTACCTAACAGTTTCGTAATTAGCGGTAGATAATTGAATTGAAAGGATAATGAGGGCCTATCTAACGTCTTTACTGAATAATAGATGTTACTAAAGTAACACATCAGATATTTACGAATAAAATTTCGATGTACAAGCGGTACGGTTACGATCGTTTTATTATTCGTTTCTCATCGAATCATTATGGTAATTATACATGACAATTGATTTCCGTTTTGAAGTTTATAATTTCGATATAGACGTGGTCGCAGCGCGGCTGCTACCCTAACGGGGGGTGCTTTTGGGCCACATAACCTCGTATTTACATATGTGAGGCCGTGAGCGTCAGTTGCGTGGTCTTTTTTCGTTAATGTATGTAAATGGGAAACAATTAGGCGAGTTAAAACACGGGGTAGGCAGTCTAGGCAAGAGCGCCTCGCGCCCCTTCCGCCCAGACACCATATGTTAGCCGTAGGGCATTCCAGCACGGCTATAGTTTATATAGTATATTGTAAATTCTATTAAATATCATTACCTTTATTATTATGCAATATTTAAGCTTATTAATTACTATATTTTACATACTAATTCATATCCTTGTAGTGATTATACGTACAAGGAGCGGTACTTTTTTAGATACACGCTTCTTTATATCATTTTCGATACTTAAAATAAAATTTACCGAAATATTTCACCTTCGTTCCTATATTGTTTACGAAATGTTCTTTAACTCTTTATGATTTATATATATTATTCTCATTTATTTTTTTATTTATTTATAAGACACACATTACAGATAATAAGTAACTATGTTTACAATTACAATGTATAATTTATTTTTTTGTCTGCTATATTATCCAAAATATATGCATGCACATCTATGCTTAATAAATAAGTACAATCATGAAATCCCAAACGAGTATGCTAACTTAATTATATTTTATTAATGAGAGAATGTGTGTTTATAAACTAAATTACGAAATTTACTCAGACTAAGATGAAATATGTCTATGTTGATATCGGCACAGCAGGAGACACAGCCAGTAATAGTATTGTATGAACGACATATGTTAGCAATCGGATTATTAAAAGAAACATTATTTATATAAAAAAGTAATATGAAACAGTCTACTGCAACGAACCCTAAAACTGGTGTTAAAATTAAGCAAATATAGTAATTGTGGACAGTCTATAATATAATTCACTATTTTATATAGGTATGTTAATTCATTATTATTTTATACAATGTTTATAAGACAAATTCACAATCACATACTCAGGTGTATCTATCGTTATTACTGATAACGTACCCGCGCTTCCTTTAACCTTTTTCCGCGTAACCTTTTGCTTCAAAGTGTTCTACTGAAAACATATTATTAGTTAGCTGAGGCACTATATGCCCATTAAAATTTCTAACTTATGTATGATCTGAATAGTAGCGACTTATGCCCGGTTTCTGAGATTTTCGGTTAAATTACCAATAGTTATTGACTCAACAAAATTATCCATATTACTGTCAAATGGTCCGTCGAGTTTTACTGATATTTATCGCTTGATTGTGTGTTTAGAAACGCAACTTGACAAGTTATCGAACCGATAACGCTATTGAACAGATAAACTATAGTTAAAGTACCTCAGAAACCGGGCATTAATGAATCTAACGATGGTGTCGCGCCTTTCATATATGTTCCAACAACTCATATGTGTATGGATAGTTAGCTTAGCTTACGTGAGTTAAGATACGTCGCGAATTGCACGTATCAGGCAACAGCCCAAGCCAAGGTGTGCCGTGCACCCTAGCTGGTTGTCAAATAAAATCGGCTGAGTGCCTTAAGCGCTCGCCTTAGTAGTCCGGTGAAGCTGTTAAGACCTTGCTAAGTCAATAGGGTAGTCAGTTCGAGAAAAACAAAATGGTGTTGCGCCAGTGCTGAATGCAAGCATTTATATAATTTTAACTATGGAGTAATTTTTTATCATCTTGTACCAACATAAATTGTATAATCTAAAACAGAACTGCCGCCTAAAATGTACAAATATTGTAATCAGTGATTATCTATACTAATATTATAAAACTGGAGGGTTTGTTTGTTTGGTTGAACTCGCTAATCTCAAGTAATACTGGTCCGATTTCAAAAATTATTTCAGTTTTAGATAGCTCATTTGTCTTAGAAGGCTATATAGGCTATATCATCACGCTAATTCCAATGGGAGCGGAGCACCAATGAAGAATGTTTCAAAATCGTTTTTTCCCTTTTGAAAGCTTTCGTTGCGTGTTAGCGTTAGCCCAAAGTAAATATTCCACGCGGACGAAGTCGCGGACAGAAACTAGTCGCTGTATAAAATGTACTGCATTGAAGCTTTAACATTCCATGGTTTCAACGTACTATTGCTAGATCTATCATGTTACAGGGCAAAAAATTGTTGAAATTGTGAACCAAGAATAATTTTAAGCGACCCTTATCTATGCGCAATGGTACTCATCTGGATTACTCTTCAAATTTGATAAAAATCTACTAAAGCAATTTTGCATATTCTTCCCAACAAGGAGCCAAGAAGAAGATATCTTTTAGTTACCTATATAGGTACTTTCCTGGCATGCCTTTCTGGGCCACTTCTGCTGCGTTTATACGGATCACAGCCATTTATGGTTAATTCATTTGTTATATTGTAAGTAATAATTACTTATTTACACGTAAAATTCTTTATTTTATTACATTGTAATGTCAATTATAAACGTTGAGGTTTTTTTGGTACACCTAAACGTTTCTATACAGGTTATTTGAATTTTATCCATTTAACATATAAGTCGCAGTTGGATGTCGCTACGTTCCGTTTTATTTTTATTATGTTTTATAATGCCATTCACCCTGGACGGAGTCATGAGTGATGGCCACTTCAATATAAGTAAGTATTACCTACTTCATTTTCTTGTTCATAGGTGAAGCTGAAACACAGCTATAGCTGGTTTTATGAAAAAGATTATAGTATTTTTAAATACGAATTAGGTAAACAATTATTAATTGCGCAACACAGATCTATCTAAGGGTGTGGATAGGTACCGCCGTATTAGTCTTATCAATGTTACGGGATATCATCAAATA
Organism: Antheraea yamamai; assembly: GCA_036509395.1. NCBI lineage: Eukaryota > Metazoa > Arthropoda > Insecta > Lepidoptera > Saturniidae > Antheraea > Antheraea yamamai. The sequence goes on from AP028436.1 coordinate 9,872,957, forward strand.
TTCCTAAAATGTTTCCTATAACCTGAAGTACTTATTAATATTGAGCTGGTAATTAATTCATAATGAAAATGTGGTATTAGTATCTCTTTGGTTATGGTTAGGTAAACCCAAATATTTTTTAATACCAGACACTTTCAAGACTAGGAACTCCAGTGCCTTGTATTGTAACTGCTTCGGAATAAAAATACGCAATTTAAGAAATATCATAATTTATATGTACCAAAAAAATAATTTCAATAAATTGTGTCACTATAAGTAGGTAATTTAGTAACTTAATTATATAAAATAATATGATTAGATGTATAAGAGAATAGTATGAAAATATATGTGTTATCTTAAAAAATACCTTACTCTAATTTTAAAATTAGTAATAGTCGAAAGTTTTAATTAGTTATAACATTATTTTTAAGTCAAGAGCGTTGTGGTCGCCAGTTGTACCGGGGAGGAGCCAATATGGCGCCGCCCCGTGTCGAAGCGCGCCCATTGGGCGGACATACTCGATTGTTGATACACGTAGCACAATCACCTGACTCACAGCTCGTTCGGCGACAATACACAACTCACAAGTTTAATTGAATTTATAAAATGAAATTTTATGTAATCACAGTATTATTTTTTATGATATTTAATACGTTCATTCATTTATATGAACTAGAAATATTTAATATAACAATGATTCTTTCGTTAATAAATACTATGTTATCTTTTTATATTTCTACAGATACATATATATAAAACTGAATTGAGCCTATTTTATTCGACTTAATCTACAAAAGAGGTAAATTTAGTCTGATGAGATTTTTACTCTCAGACGAGGACCTTCCAAAGTATTGTCTATACTACATATCGTTATGCTTATCCATAGAGGCTAAGCAGCAATGATACGAAATAAGAGAGGTGACTAGAAGTTGTAGTAACAATTTTGTAATAAAAGAAATGACCTACCATAGTTAATCTAGAAGAAATGTGCAGTTGCAATAAAACAGTAAAATTATTTCCACAGGAACGAAGTCACCGGCATCTATTTGCAAGGAATATAAAAAATTGTAAACAATATTATATTCTTCGAGTAAAGTCTTTCGGTTTATATTCCTACATTAAAAAAAAATCTTCCTTACAAGTACTACGTACATTATTTTCACATAAATTAATACGCATTTTATACGTGATAAATATTTATGACTATTGAATTGTTACTTGTTCATGTGAACTATAACTACATATGTCAATTTGAATTGTACCTATGTATGATACTAGAATACACTAAGTCGTCAAAATATATTAACACCATAAATGTTACTAACACACATACTTCTTTTAAAAGTACCTCCTACCTCTTGTATAGGTAAGTTTATATCCCGTAAGATAAGTATTTGAGTGAATTAGCTGGATAAAAACTTATTTGCTGAAAAACAATAATTTATTTTTGAGATATTAAATTGAATCTTAGAAAGAAAAAGATGTCCATACCGTTTATATTCGACACTATCTGTTACAAAAATTAGACAAAAATGAAAAATATAATTTAACTACTTAACAAACGCTTAAAACTTATTTCAAAATACTAAAGGTAATTTTTAAGTTAGACAAATGTCTTAAAAATATATTTAGCTTTATTTATTACGTAAATGTTAATATTTTTAAATATAACTAAAACTATACACGGATTCACTGGGGTAGAAAAGGTACGAAATCTAATTGTAAAAGGTTCCACGGCTTTGTTCTAACAGGTATAGCCCCAGATAGTGTGACATCACGGTTTACCACATCATGGGTGGTCCGATAGACATAGCACAAATATTTTGAACACATTATGATGGAAATGCGCGCTGTATCTTCCACCGCCGCTGCATTGTCGTTGCAGACCACGACGAATGTCGCGTGTCAAAGTGTTCACCACCGCTCTAACTTGAGCCTTCGATCGACTAGTATATGTACGAAGTGAGTGCTTTGGTTAAATGGTCACGTGGTGGTTGTATATGCGCCATATTGAACCCGAATTCAGTATGCAATGTGGGTGACGATTCGTCGGTCCATTGTGCTCTACGTTATTGTTTGTGAAATGGGTGCTAATGGCAAGGGAACTACTTGAAAGAGGTAACCCATAACTCATAGGACATTTTATGAAGTAGATTTTAATCGCATCTCAACTCTTCATTAAGTAACAATACAATTTCTTTATTATTTTATTCATGCTTTAGTAGCGATGATGATTTAGTGAAGTACTTGTTCGGACATCACGACTGTCAACGTAGGTTCGAATCCTTGTAAAATGAACCGGAGCTTTTAGTAAATGAAACGATAGCATGATGGTAGGTTCTTTTCTAGCTCGTAGCATGCTCGGTAGAACGAGCTATCATTTTCAACGCTCTCAATTTGAAAACCCATCGCCACCTATAAAAGTGTTCCGGCAGGTCCACTAGAGAAGAAGCCCAATTTAGGTTTAGCGTGTGAAATTGTGATCGAAGGCTGTGAAACCTATAAGGAATAAAAATGCTATCTGTCTTACAAAGTAGTTACTTAGATGATAGTCAAATGTATACAATAATTAAATAAACATATTGCCTAATTTCATATCTTCAATATTTTTATTTTATAGGTGAGTAATGGATGCCTTACAACTCGTTCGAAGTAAGCATTCCTAGATTAGTTGTATTGTATGATAAAACTTATACGTCAGCTGAGGTTCTGAGGTGCTCCCCAGCGTTCTGATTATAAGAGAATCCTAGATTTATACCAAAGCGCAGCGAGCATCTTGTCGGCTCATATGATGTCAAATGGATACTCCCACCTATGGACTGCAATAGCAGAAACATCACTGTTGTATTGCCGACCTTGAAAAGCGTGTTTCAAACTCTTTGAAGCGCCCCAAGTCATGACCCTAGGGAACCACTGTACCAGGTAACTAATTCCAAAACGCAAACGTGAGCATAACGAAGCGTCTAGAGAACCTTACGGTTGTTACCATTCTGTTAGGCTTTAGGATATGTGGATGAACAACCAGCCAGCGGCGGGTGGTGCTAGATCAGAAAGGCGATGAGGGCCCATTACCAAAAAGTTTTTCAAAACACTCTTTGCTATAGGTACATGTACTGAAGCACACACACATACCCAATGTCTCCGTGAAATTTTAATGATTCTTGACCGCATGTTAATTCTCAATAGCTCGCATTTGCTTTTGCACGGAGCCCAGTATACATACCATACCTATGCCGCTCGAGGTCAGCTACCAGGTAGCAGCCAAGTACCATTGTACCAAATTGCCAATGCACGTGATATTTCATAATAACGATAGATCCTGCCTCCAGAGTATTGTTATCGTTCCATCGAGCCTTTTACCATCATGATGTGCCAGACAAATTAGGGTTAATCTTTAGCATATTGGCAAATATTATCTCAACACTAACGTCTTTGAGGCTGGTGTACTGTGGAATTCGACTTACGATCTTAGAGTACCTATACTAAGCTGTAATGCCCTAGCGGATTGACCATGGCACCGTAGTAGCATACTAAGTTCTATAATAATATTAGCGATTGTACCTATTCTGTAATTGATATGTTGAGTACCTAATCTTTACCAGATCGTTCTAGTAAGTACATAATTATCTGGGGTTTTTCAAAGTTTGTCTCTATGCAGGAATTATTGGATAGATATATTTCAATTAAATAATTTAGTGATAGTTTTCGTTTTATTTGATCCGTATCACGTCAACAATTTTTTTTATTGAATATAATGTAAATTATGCGTGTGATAGCATGAGTAAAGTTTTCCTTCAATACTTTTTGGCTTTCCTACAAAAATAGGATTGTATTTTAATTCATAAGTCTATATTAATTTGATATCTGTTCATTAAATGTGTAGATATTTGTTTAGGATTGCATATTTCTTAATCAAATTATAACAAATCACAAAGCTCGACAATTTTGGGGGATTATTGTTTCGAAAAAAAAAATATATATCAGAAGGCAAATCATTAGACTGGGTACGTAAATACTCCTTCGAATATAATATGAAATTTCCATCTTAAATACATCATTTATAGCTCAAAATAATTAAAATGAATATAAAACTATATATGTGCCTGTTAAACAGGGTATTACAATTAACAGGTAATCTCCCGTCTGAAGTAATATTGACTTTGTTGAATACATTTTTTAAAGAAAATGTAAAGTTATTTTTGTAATATTTTTCTGAAGCACACGACATGCGGCATGCGACCTTCTCGTAAAGATAGCTTTGTGGTTTCGAGAGAATTACTTTTTCTATTTGAATTTGTCGTGGATTGGAGTGGAGTGGATTCTATTTTATTTAATTGTTATTTTGTCAATACTATTCAACGTTAAACAACCATTAAATTAAATCTTAAATCATTAATCTTCTGTCTACTAGTTAAACTTTCTCCAAATTGATTTAGCCGTTTCCTAAATTAATCCATGCGAACAGCAGACATATCAATAGAATCTATATGTATATTTATATATGATCCCTATATATTTATTCAATACTATAATAATAATAATATTTAAGACAATAAAATAGATACACATGATCTTTGATTTGCTTTACTGTACCTTTAATGCATAGTAATAATAGAACCAGTGATTATTTACAGTATTGTTAATGTATATCTAACTGTACGTATATAAATATTTTATCTTTAGTTTTGAGATTAAATGCTAATATAATAATAATATTTATGTCTCGCCCCAATATGAGTACATAACGTAGCACAATATGCAATATATAGTACAATAAAATTAACTTAAACTTACAATAAATTAAATTTGTTAAAAAAGTTATACTCATAAATTATATTTCTATCATTTTGATATCTTGTAATGGACAGTGAGATTATAAGATTTTTTTTTTATTATTGGGCGTTGATACTAAAACATTTGTATTTTCGAATATCATCGTACTTATAAAATGTTCTGTATGAGTCTTTTTTGAAGTATTTATTTTATTTCAATAACATTCTAGCTGATACCAAAGGCATATCTCGTCCTGCCACGGCCCTAAATAATTCTTGAAGGTTTCTGGAAGGTTGAAACTTTCAGGTTGTATGTTTGTTTTTGGGCAATACATAAAAAATATACCTATCTTAAAAAAACGATAAGAACATTTAAAAAAAATCTAGATCTCGACAACTTTAACATTTGCCACCTACCGGGTGCTAAGAATCATCGAGACATCTCTGTAAGTATAAAAAAATGATCAAATTTTTAAGAAGAGAAGAATTGATAAGACGTATACACCGGGAATTTATATGGTATTTATATACATTATGTGCGTGTAACTTTTAGATGAAATGTATTGTACCATGCTCAGATTGTGAACTTAAATCTAGTGTTATAACGAATTAAATTGTTGGGGTCTGTGCAGGTCCAGGTCTGAACAGGGGTATAAATAAATCAACAATCTGTATTATGAAGATGCCCAAACAAAAATCGGCTGAGTGCCTTAAGCGCTCGCCTTAGTAGTCCGGTGAAGCTGTTAAGACCTTGCTAGGTCAATAGCGTAGTCAGTTCGAAAAAAAAAAATATTATGAAGATTTGAAAATTCTCTTCTCACCTTTGCAGGGAGTTTTAATAAGGTATATAAGTTATCATAAAAATTACAAAGTAACGTGTTTCCTCGGGTTATAATTTAATGGATCATCGTATAAGCTTTTAATTAGGAATGTAACTATATAGGTACCAACATATTGACATAACTATTTGTAGTTTACCAACAAAAAAAACCAGTGCTTTTATCAATATGTCCATGCTGGGGAAGTGACATTTCTTTGGCTTATATGTATTAAATTATATTCTTATAGGGAAGTATTCTCATAAACTATATAGGTACGATACGAAGTCCCGTAGTATAAATACTTAACTGCGCATTTATTCATTTTTGTGCACTACTAGACTCAGCCAGACATATATACTTACACATACATACAAATACGTACCCACATTTCATTATCGGTATCTTAACTCTACCCTCCCAATGCATTCTTGATAATTTAATGTATGTCCGTAAAAACTATGAAAAACTGCATTTAGTAAATGACCGGTATAATCTAAATACTAGAAACTGTAACAAACTGGTCGTCCCATGTTTAAGACTTGACTTGACTTGACTTGTTTAAGAAGAAGACAAAACCAGTGATAATGTTAGGTTTGACAATAAAGTCCCGAAGTATGTTACCGATTTGCTGAACGGTAAGTTTAAGCGCCACGTCAAGCGGGTTTTAGTATCAAAAGGCTATTATATAGTGGATTAATATGTGAACGACGGTGATATCTGGAATGGACTCCTCTCTATGCTTCCACTAAAAACGAGTGTATGATGTATTGGTAATATACATATATGTTAAAAAGATATACCCGATCGAGTTTCTTGCAGGTTCTTCGTGATGAATGGGTTATTTTCCGAACCGGTGGTAGTTTTTACGTTCATAAGTGCCTTATTAGGGCCTAAACTGAAAAAATGAGTGCGTGTAACAGTCACAGGCTATTGAAATAAAACTACGGCACTACAGATAATGAAGCTTTTATTTAATTTGTTACTTACATTGAAACCAGATGGCAACACGGTCGCGCGCCCCTATATACATCATTAATTCTATTGTATGATTTTTATTATTATTATTTTTTTTTCAAAAAATTTTAAATGATTTGTTTATAAACTATTTATTGATAAAATCAAAAATATTTAAAAACCGGACGGTACAGAAACGTGACCCCATATTGCCGTAACGCACTTCCGTTGCATTGTCGTCCAGTTACCTCGTAGTCGCGCCTAAAGAAATATTACTTCAATTAAGTATTTTTGATTTGATTTGATTTAACGCCTAACGCGTAACGAATATTTTCCCTAACATGCTATAAGAAGTTTCATTTCAATAAAATACAAATTATCCCCAATACACATTTGTAAATGGATAATACTTAGTTGAGCAGTTAATTGTTACAGTCATGTAAGTATAGCGAGCTGTTGATAAGAACATGTCGGGGCGCGACGCGGCGCGGCGGTACCAGATAAAAGTCGGTACTGCTTCGGCACATAAATAAATATATTCATTAGGTGACACCCACGCCGTATCTCGGCACTAAATCCTCGGTATGTCGGCCTCTGTCTGAGGAGGCTGTACGACACCTCAGTTGGGCCATTAAAATAAAAACCTCAAACGAAACACGTTCTCAACCTATGAAAATAAGTGCAAGTTTTACTAAACTACAGTGGAGATATTTTTATTCGTTCAGATATCAGTAGCATGAGTATATTCCAAGCGTGAAAGAACTGTTTCTTTAAAAGACGTTAACTTTTCTATACAGTTAATTTTTTATCCAATGCCCATGGTATTATATCACAAAATGTAGTAGAATTTTATTTAAAATAAGCGCGTAAATTTCTCCTAACTTATTGTCTAACATTAGAGAAAATGAGTAACGAACAAAAAGTTACAACCTTTTAAGACAGAAATTAAATTAAAAAGCAATATTTGGGGTATTAAAATAAATGATTCAATTCTCACAAATAGAAATAATTAACATACTTCTTTACAATTATTATAGAAATAGAATTCGTAACTAAGCTTTCCTATATAGGTATAGATTGTTCGCACTTTGTATAGAAAATAATATATACTATATATATTAATAAATAATTCATGAAGACTTGAGTCCCGTAGTTTTTTTTAATACAATGCTCATTCTCAAAACGAGTTTATATTTCAGCTAGGTTTAATAACAGTTATATTTAAATATGATAAAAACTGATCAATAATTATCATAATATATTCTCTGTGCTCGTGTTTTTCCTCGTTCAACGTCACTGCAACCGGACAAGGCTAATAGTTACTCGTAAGTCGTAATGTAAGCTCGAAAAAAGTCATTTTTAATAGCGTTGGATCATTGACCCATGCTTCTAGACGTATAGATTTCAACTACTATGTCAACAAGTGGATCAATTGAAGTGATTATACCTTAAATTAGTTTCTTATGTGTGTGTGTTTTTTAATATTTTGAGGCTTGGGCACAATCTCGTCTCATGTTAAATGACGATGTCGCGAAGATGGTAAACACACTGAACCTAAGGGAAGCTGGTTCTAAAGTACTGTTGTGGGAACACACCAATAGGTACTTGGCTGTAGATTTTCACGTTGATTTAGGAAAGGCCCTTCCACTATGCTATGGGTGTATCGGCTGAGTGCCTTAAGCGTTCGCCTTAGTAGTCCAGTGAAACTGTAAAGGCCAGGGTAACAGTGTAGTCAGTTCGAAAGTCACTATGCCTATGGTTTCAACTCAATGTATTCTTTTACCGGAAGCTCCGGCTCGGTTGCTAGGATTCGAACCTACGTCCATCGGTATCCAAACACGCTATCAACTAAGCAATCATCGCTTCAGAATGTGTACCAAATCTTCTTATGATAATATTAATTTACCGTGCGGGCTTACTAAGATTTAGCTCTACATGTATCGATTTATGGACAAAGTACATTATGATACGATTGCCGATGAATTGCCGATCTTTCAGACACAGTGTCGTCACTTTGTCACGCTACTACAAAAAATACAAAACACTTAAAAATCACACAAATAGAAAACTTCAGAAAAGTAACTATTAGCCCCTTTATAACTATTTGAATACTAAAGATATATGGACATATACATAGATACCCATATTTTTTATTCCACAAAATATAATTATTATTCTATATAAGTAAATGATTTTTGTCCGTTATGCCTGGGGATCTTGTAGTCCATGGACTTATTTAAAAACATGGAAGCCGTCGATTTCAAAGTCAAACGAATTTGTTGTAAGTGGTCTTGTCTGGTTAATGACATCCTGTGCATATCCAAATAGAGATACAGTTCAATGTAATGGATCTTCATGATAAACTATGTACTTACTCTTTTCAATATGAGAGGAAGGCCTGAGATCTGTGTGTTACAAAAAATTCAAAGAATAATAACTATACGTTAACCATAAAATACTTACAAATAGGTAATTAAGGTCTCATACGTTTCCTTTTAAGAATATGTGATTGTTGTCTACTTTTAACCGGAAAACCACGAGGTCGAAGCCAGATTGATGTCAATTACAACTTTACGATACAAAGAAGACATGTATAACTATTTTTATTAAATTCAAAAGAACGATTTCTAAAGCGCCTACTTGTGTTCCGACGCCAGTTGTGATCCGGTCGAGACCTTCCGGCGATTCACTTTTACCAGTAGGTAATTATAAAACAGAAAAAGATTTTAACATTTATTTATGAATATACTAGTCCTGTTACCACTGCTTATTCAATATAAATACATTTTAAATAATGTTTTGTTTCAGGTGAAACAAATTAAATACAAGGCTAGATATATAAAATTCGTGTTTTTAATAACTAAATTCTGAAAATTATTTTTATTTGTTTTTTTTAATTATCAAGTAATTAATCACAAATAAAAAGTTATGTAATTTTTATAACCATCTATTTACTTATCTCCTATAGTTAATAAATAATAAAGTTATATGTCATAAAGTACTTTAGTACGAGCAATAGCGTTAAAATATAAAACCTACAAGTCGTCTTAATTAGAACGGAGCGCACTCGAGTCGGTCACTATTAGAAAGGATGCTAAGCATGGTTAACTAGAAGCAAGTTTAATTAACAGGTCAATCAATACCATACTATTGTCTCACACGGCATATACAATTTTCTATCAAAAAGAAAGAGAGAAGTGTAAATTAACACCTCCCACAAAGAAATGGTAAAAGATCACCTGTGCTCACTACCGTAATTCTACCGGTCGGTAGAGCACCTGTCCCTCTCATACAGTTCATGCTTAAGCTGAACCGAGCGAGTGCGAGTAGGAGTAGTTCCATCGCACTGCAATATCAAAACGTCTTAACCGCACACCGTAAATGCCAAAATAAAATCGTCCTTACCAACTTCATTCTAAGTTTTATTACAGTTACTTTGATTTTGTTTCTGAATTTAAAAAACTAAGAACGGGACGGAAAGCAACATTGGAATTAATCGTAGCTGTAATTTTAACGCGGTCAGAAATTGAATTAAGAACGTTAGAGTGAGAGGTTCATGGAAGTTCGATACGGTGGAGGTAGTTTTTTGTTGTTGTTTGGTGGCGGAGATTTTTTCCGAGGCGTACAAATGGGAGTGCGGGCGCGAGTGGGCGCGCCGGCACGACAAGCGCGCTCTTCAGTGTTCTGGCTGAGCTTCAAGCGAGCGCGTGCGAGACGAGTCACGTCCGTCCGTCATATAGGTGCTGGAAGCCTTATCAGGAAAGAGCACAGCTTTAGAAAATAATTTGGACTGTTTATAATCAAATCGTGATCTGATCTGAGTGGACATTATTAGTGCCGCATGCACGACTTACAGCCAGCTCGTAATCGGACGGTGGCTCGACCATGTTGATATCGGCGGGCAGTGGCCCCACGCCCGAGTTTTCCCCTGCATCGTGTTGCGCCTCCTGGAAAATGGAGCCGGCGCCCCCTGCACCAGCGGGTATGACTCAACCACTCAATATATCACCTAACGGCAAGTATTTCTTTTAACAAAATATATTATATTCGTTGTAAGGTCCATATTTTTCTTAAGATTTAAATTAACAATTACAGATTTTAAAATATACATTTTGATATTTCAATGAGCCGTTAATTTTATAATGAATTTAATTCATCGATTATTTATGAGACCATTTTTACAAAATGAAGTGAATACAAAAATGGAATTAAGTAATTCGTTTTTTTATTCGATAATAATCAACTCAAAAAGACATTTATCGTCTTATCTTTCTCATAATTTATCCTTTCAATAGTCACATATTTAATTGTAAGTGTGATGTTCGGAGGGAACATGTAAAATGTATTCCTGTATCTATATAAATTCAGAGTGTATGTATAAATGCACGTAGTACCGGATGTATAGCATGTGTTTAAACATTACTCGTGTCGTTTCTGTGTAGCATACAAATATTATTAAGTTCGGAGGCTGTGGAAGTAAGTTGTGCTTTTTCCGTCGGCTATGCTTTATAATACATATAAACTATTAAATTACTATAAAATACTACTGATTCATGATCCAGAGGTTGAGCTATATGTATATATCTTGATCGGAAATCTACAGATAAAACAAACCATTAGAGATGAGAATCTAATTAGAATCAACTAGTCCGTTTATATAAAAATGATATAATAATTATTATTAGCTATAACGAATCTTACGTTTGTATCTGTTGTAACATGTTTTAAATTTAAAATGAGTATTAATAAAAAAGTATTAAATGAATAAATATTTTATGATTAAAATAATTCTTGAATGGAATATGACAGCGTAGTTTAAGGTTATAAACTGTGCCTACATAATAAGTAAGGCCGTATTTATTGTGGTAGACCTTACTATATAATCATACTAGCTAGGTAGCGGTTGAATTTGTATAAACATATATTTGTGGTCAGTGTAATTTGGACTCAAAAATGTTCGTCTTCCCAAGTATCCAATAAATTATCAATATTTAGCTTGCTTGGTCTTTGACGTTTTCGAATGTGATGACTTCGTCATTTATATCGTATATATTACTTGTTAGTTAGCGGCACCAATAACTTTATACAGTCAATACGGGTTATTACTTTAATATTTTATATGTCATTTGAGTTGAAATCGATATTTTAATAAAATATTTTTCTCCATAAATATCACATATCTTACGGTCCTTTTAGACCTGAGGTTACGTTCAAACTTGTATTATATAATTATACGAAATCTATATATAACAAATCTCATAAATTAAAAACCCGATGAACTTCGTTCTTTGAAATACTTGTGTTGAACGTTTCTTGAACAAAATATTTTATGTATACCTGATTGAGGTGTGACTATGATTATTTTATAATTAAGTATTTAAAAAACTCAGCTGCAAACATGAGTACGGTCTATCTAATGTTAGATAATCATTGAAGGTAATGCTCATCTGTAAATAAATTTAAAAAATACTGCGTTCTGCTACTTTATCGGCATGGTATCGTAATGTATAGGTACCGGTTTGTACAAACACCACTATAAAGAAATTATTTCTTCAAAAAGGTTAAGCAGCACTCCTGAACACGACATATTAGTGATTTGAATACGCAAGGAATAAGTTATTTGTTTTTGATGTATGTTAGTATAGTATCACTAGAACATTTCGTAAACGTTTTGTTTCGAAGCAATATTTTTCCTTAACAATAATCATCTACTAACGTTATTAAAATGAAAATTATTAAATTAATAAGAATACTGAAAAAAATATTTGTCAGACTATTATATATGTCTAATATCCTCTACTAGCAGTAACCGCGACTCCGTCCGCGTGGAACCTAATGTAAAAAAACAATGACTAATAAAATCGTCTGAATGAATTAAGTCCAATTACTTATCACTTTTTCTTTCATACTTAAGTTACGTCGTCATAAAAATTACAATAACTTTTGATAGAGTAAACCGATTTTAATGAAACCAAGACTTAATGTTACTCGACGAAGTGCTTTATGATTTTCTTTCCGAGGTCTCATCTCGTATCGCAGTACTTTAGCAATGATGCATGTTCGTACAAACAGAGAGACAGACAGACATTTCTAAAAATGACTGAAATGTATTTATTACCTATTCCAAGTTAGCTGCAATATTCTTTTTCCAAAAATCTAAATCTGCAGACACGTCAGATTTATATTCTTATTATATGTGTAGATAGCTATAAATGCGTTGTATAAGATTTCGAATCGAATTTAAATTCCGTTCTCATTTTCTGGTCTGGTAATATATTATGTATATACATACAAATAAAATAGAAGTAGGTATCTGTTATTTGTTCAGGCTAATTTTCAAAACAGATGAACCGATTCACACAAAAAATGTAATCGCCTGTTAGAGAATTTTCCAGAGTATTATTTGAGTTCAAAGTCAAATAAGTATATATCTTTAAGTTTTTTCGTACGGTCCCGTAATGATAAACTTTACCAGAGATAACTTATAGTTGGTAAAAGTACTGTAGGGGTTACATAATAAAATCGGTAATAAAAATCAAAGTCAGCCTACGATTAATTCAAATAAAAGCAGATAAATACATTTTCAGAATGTTATTTGAGTTAAATCTTTAGGTTCCGTAAGGGCTTAGTAGTATTGATAAACTTTACCAGAGATAACTTATAGTTGGTAAAAGTACTGTAGGGGTTACATAATAAAATCGGTAATAAAAATCAAAGACTGCCTATGATTAATTCAAATAAAAGCAGATAAATACATTTTCAGAGTGTTATTTGAGTTAAATCTTTAGGTTCCGTAAGGGCTTAGTAGTATTGATAAACTTTACCAGAGATAACTTATAATTGGTAAAAATGCCGTAGGCCTACATAATCAAATCGGTAAAAACAATAAAAGACTGCCCACAAAATGAAAATAAAACGCTGTTTCCATGAATTCTAGAATCGTTTTCATGCAACTGGAATCGCAGATAGTAATTAAACAAAGGGGGATTCTTATTTGAATAAGTTCCTGTGTTATCTATATAAATAAAAATCAATTGCCGAATGTATGTAAGTGTATAGTTTTAAAATGGCAGCACCTATTTGCCTAATTATTTTTGATGTGTGTGCAATTGTATTACAAGGTGTATATGAAAGAAAATATTTAAAAAATTCGTACAAAAAAAAAAATTATTTCATAAATCGCAAAACAAAAAGTGAGCGAGTCAGCGAGACAGACAACAGTAGTGGGATCTTCAAAAAACATTGTCAAAATTGACAGATTAATGTTCTGTTTTTCAGTTGGAAGATTTAGTTTCATTTTATTCGTTTAACGTTAGTACCTCCATACGAAGCCGGGGCGTACAGCTAGTCAAATATATATTTAAAATTCAGATCAGATTCTTAGATGTGTAAACGCAAAGCAAGGTTTTTGCATAAACAATAACAAGAAATATAACGGACCATAAATTATTATGTAAATAAATCTCAAATTCTAATCTCAGGAAATTGAATGGGACTCTATAATAGGTAGATACGAATATCTCTGTTTTTAGAAACAGTGAGGCTATTGAACTTTGTTACTTATTTTTTGTTATCTCGGTAGTAGAGCAATCTCGCTTGTTATTAACCTCGAGTTTAAAATCTGCCAAATACCTTTAGGTGTATTCTCTAGGCTTAGGACGTTACTATTTTCGATCAAGTCGTATTTGTCAAACGCTAAATCTATTTTAAAAATAACATTAACAAAATGTGATTGTTTTTCATAATACAACCATTACAGCATAAAACTCTCCTATCTACCTCATTAGAACAGAATTGCAGTAAAAGTGTTTGCAGCGTGCTCATAATATTTTAAAACATAAGTAGGAATAATATATCTATATGACACTTACTAGCTTATTCCCGAAACTTCTTATGCAAGCTTTTCGACATACACAGACTTTAACACTTATCTACGTCCCAGGTTACCTTTATGACAAATTTCATTGGTTCAGCCGTCATAAGGTAATTGACAAAGTCACTTTCCGATTTATATCTAACATTATAAATAATCTAGCATTCCGCCTTAACTTCAAATGGGTACACTGTAATAATATGGCGTCATAGGTAATAACATAACTTTTTCCATACATAATATCCAATCCATTTCGATATTTACAGTTCATCAAAGTCAAGGAAACTTTGTAAGCCTCGTCACACAAACAAATCTTGTTTTGTTGCATGTAACTTTAAATAATTGTTTCTGCTAAGATATTTATTGTAATCATTTATTGTTAAGAGATAACTAAATTTGATCTAAATTCTACCTTCAAATTAGTATATTTAATTAAACAAGGATACATAGAGCATAGTGGTAGAGCCACGCTGAAGCTATTACTGGTTTCAGCATGAATAGGTCGGCTCGCCCGGGGTAGTACCACCCGACCCACAGAAACACCGACGTGAAGTAGCAGTGCTTGCATTTTTGCGTTTCGTTCGGTCAGTGAGAGATCCGGGTCCCAACACCTCTCCCGCTCCACCCAAACATAGGCTGGCAAAGCACATGCGACTCCCCTGGTGTTGCTAGTGTCTATGGACGGCGGTGATCACTTAACATCAGGTGACCCGCGTGTTCGTTTGCCTCCTGTGATATAAAAAAAAAGACTTTGTTGGTCATAATAACTTCGCAAATTACGCATTATTTTGTAATATCTAATAGGTATGTAAATGATAAAACGGATTCATACGTTATATAACATACGTTAATCATCGCGAACTTTACTGTACGCCTTTTTAAGATATCTACGTACATATCTATTCCGTAGTACATTATTCTTATATATTTCATAAGGTTGTTACATGAGCAATGTAGCTTACATTTATGACTTGAATCATATATCGAAACATATTTATGACTTGTTTATAACGCATCTAATTTTCTCAACTTTCTGTGAATATACCAAATATTACTTAAGGCTTACACATAAATCTTCCAGAAAAAAATCTCAGAATGATAGTGAATTCAGTATCAAAATCTGTTGTGTGGTTCAGAATAGTTAACACGCACAATATACCCAGATAACGACTTGGTTTTATACCATTGATCGGATAACAAACGACGGATAGGTTATGTGATGGAATATTATATCTGTAATTTGGATTGACATTTGTCATCACGTTCAATCCAGCTGCCGCGATGAGTGAGCGAAAACCACCAGCCCTCTCACGACATAGTCCACATTGTGACTCTGATCGAACTAATTAATCGCCCGATTGTTTAATAGATAGTCCGGTAGCGTTTCCGGTGAAGGTTGTTCAATATTCACCAAACGATTTGTATTCTACAAAGCGTTTCAAACTTTTTGATTGACGATAGCAAATAATTGGACAAATGGTATTGGTTTCGTTTCTGTCGTCGTATCGATGATTAATCAAAAATAAATACGTACGACATAGTAATTTATTATTATACATATAATCGATATTGTTTTTTTAATTTGTTTTGCCGTGAAATAAGTATTAAATCATTTACTCATACACGAGTAGCGCTATAAATAGAATCTTTTTCACGAAAAAACACTAAGTATCAAGAGGTTAGGAAAAACTAAAACTATGTAATTTTCTGGTGTAGTTCGGAGATTGGAAAAGTCACATTTTACGCCGAGTGGCTTGACGGGTGAAATGTAAGCCCGCCATCTTTTTTAGGGATTCGCGTACATTTGCTAATATAAGTTGGTAACACTGTAAAACATAGTACTAGAAAACATGTATACGAGACCTGTGTATTCGCCAGTATGTCGTGGGCTGGTGTGGTGATTATGGCCATAACCTTCTTCGGGAACAGGCCTATGCCGCTGCAGTGGTGAAGTTCTTGAGAATGGTCCACGCATTGAAAGTCTCGGTGTATTACCAATCACAAACTGGATTAACGACTTGTTGAAGATTTTGGGGACCTGATAAATTTTAACAGTGTAACATCGGTCGTTATAGCTATTTTTAGAAAAGAACTGTATCCAGCAGTGCATGTCTTCTTGCTGAATTTATAAATGATTTTTAAAACCATCCAAATTACCAGGTTGACTAATTTGTGTCACAAAGATCTAATTCCATGCTAATTGTTAATACGTTTAATGTATATCCACTTAGGGTATTCGACGAGAAAAACTTTATTTGTACGGAACAAAAATGAAGTCCGTCGGTATCGATTTGCATATGATTTGCATGGAAAATAATTATGCGCAGATTTATAAGCCTACCTAAGCATACTTATTTATGGTGTACTTCTCAGTGTAACTTATAAACAGTCCATAACAAGTGATTGACTACAATTAAACAATAGTAATCGAATACTATATGTTTTGTCGATAGATATAGTTCACTACGAATGCACATAACTGTGAGTTATGGTGGCCACCGTGCAACCGAGGTAGTGAAGGGCTTTTTCGACAGACATATTTATAACGTTTGTAATATTTGTATCTTTTTTCGACGTTTATTATTTACTGTTTACATGTTATAAGTTCTGTTATATTTTTGTCAAGACACCGACTACACGTCCGTATATTACTTTAGGCCACCATTGAAAATCAGCGCTGCAGTACCACCCAGTTGTACTGCAGCACTTAGCTGAATGGGGATGCCATTATTGGATATATTATAATAAGTTATGTATATGTTTAACTTGTTGTTTCTGATGTAATCCAGCAACAAAGACATTATCTTTCTTCTTATACGGTTTATCTATTAAAATATGACACTATCTCAATGTTCTGTTATTAAGAAATAAAGCAGTTATTGCTAACAAGAGGAAATAAAACTTCATATATACAAGAAACTTGAGTTTGATGTCTCACAATCTATCTATTTACCTATGAATATATGTAGCCACATCACTGCCGAACCCTTGCACCTCTTTGGCTAATTTCTTTTTATTGTGTTTGTAATTGTCAAGGCCTGGTTGAATGAAAATGTTTGAAAAATCATTAGGAAAAGTAAAAAAAAATGTGTTAAAAAATCTCCATATAAAAATACGTAAAACGTAAAAAAACGCAGCAGAGACTGATAGTGATTTGAGACTTAATCACGTCAGGGCTACTAAACGTATGCGCATAGGACTATTACCATTCCATGCAGGATTGCATGAATGGTTCTAGACTATTTATTTTTTGAACTTCTTTTTGAAGTTATACTTCTCATTGCGCGTTAGGGAAAAATGATGAGAGTAAATTTTTACGATGCGCGCGCACACCGCCACGAAAAACCGACACCGTGAAGCTATTAATAAGCGCGCGCACACCGTCACGAAAAACCGACACCCTGAAGTTAGCTATAGTCAACATTTTGTTTCTTTGTATTTGTCGTTTGTATTTCTTTGTATTTAAACTTTCAATGTATTAAATACCTTTTCTCTATTGTTAGTGTTATTTTTTCTACAAACGTTGAATAAGGCGAAAGATAAAATTTTTTGAAAAGATTTTTGTCTTGTTACGCCAAAGAAGTATAACTTCTAACGCGTGTACATAAGTACACAGACACTTTTTTTTTAAATGAAAAGTTTTTATACTGCGTGGCGAAGTGGACGGCTGCCAGTTAGTATTACATGCGTAGCAATGTTACATAGTGCTCCCGCATAATGATAAACGTGTAGCTTCAAAACTTTTCTACTATGTAATAAAAAAAAACTCACAGTGTAGTAGGTGAACCAGTAGGGTGAGTATAAAATTTTACGTGAAACATAACTGATATACATAATCCAAAATGTATAAATGTCGATGATGAGAATATAGATTGGTGACGTTTATACGTATTTTATTGAAAATGCCATTAAAATGATTGTTAAAATGTTTCAACATTTTATCTACCAAATTCTATTAATTATATAAAAAACAAATAGTACAAGAATGGATGATAGTCTGCTACTCTTTTACGTAAAAAATACTTTATGGTCTTGACAAAACTTTACAGTAATATAGTTTATACACCAAAACAACAGCTTATAATTTATAAAGATACTAGCGGGCCCGGCAGACGTTGTCCCGCCCTTATTATAAAAAAAATCCTTGACAAATTATATACCAAAACGTTCCTCATGAATCACTTTATCCACTGGTGAAAACCGCTTGAAAATCCGTTCAGTAGTTTTTGAGTTTATCGCGAACAGACAGACAGACAGACGCGGTTGGGGACTTTGTTTTATACTATGTAATGATTGTTTTAATTGGTCAAAATATATCTTTAAATGTCAAGTAAGTTTGAAAAAATTCTATCACCTGACAGTTATCTCGGCTTGAACTGCACAAATCATTACATCTTCTTATATGAAGATAATGTAATCATAATTTATTTATAACCAAACAAACTTAGATGAAGTCGCGGGTGATTGCTAGTTTATTTTAATAATTTACACTATGCATGTCATCAATCATTTCATAATTAAACAGATATCTACATTAATAATAAAGACACACGATAAAAGTGAGACTGTTGTATTACAGGGGGATATTTTAGTTAAAAAATACCAAGCCAACAAACACCACGCAGTATTCCCAGACGGTTACCCATACAGGTACTGACCGCGCCCAGTGCTGCTTAACTTCGGTGATCGGACGAGAATCGGTGTTTTCAATACTCTATCCGACGCGGTGTTTACCACATCATTTTTCATGACACAAAAATGTTGCCGATCAGAATTACAAAGCCCTCCCATAAGAAGTTCCACTTCAATAAAATACACCTGAAAAAAGTGTGTTTGTACTTTTATATACACGCGTTAGAAGTTATACTTCTTTGGCGTAACAAGATAAAAATCTTTTTAAAAATTTTATCCTTCGCCTTATTCTACGTTTGTAGAAAAAACAACACTAACAATAGGAAAAAGGTATTTAATACATTGAAAGTTTTAATACAAAGAAATACAAACAACAAATACAAAGAATTAAAATGTTGACTATAGCTAACTTCAGGGTGTCGGTTTTTCGTGACGGTGTGCGCGCGCATCGTAAAAATTTACTCTCGTTTTTCCCTAACGCGCCAAAAGAAGTATAACTTCAAAAATCAAATTATTAAAATATTTTTGCAAGAATAAATAATAAAATAAAATGAATATAATTAAAAATTGAACAATGGGTGCAAGGAACGCGAGTGTGGTAATTCAATTCTTGCTTAATTCAAAAGCGTTGAATGCCTCTTCATTGAGTTCATAAGATGGCACCGCGAATGTTTTTATTCACGTCAACATATACATCGTGGAGCGCGTTTAATCAGGTGCACTAATAAATCTAATTAACATTTAAATGGTGATCACGCATAATAATCAGCTGGCTTCGTATACTGAGACGATGCTCCTTAATTGGTAGATAATAGTAACAATGTTTTAATGAACCGTAAAGTCGGCTAGAACGTCCGTGTACAATGCTAAGCGGTGAACACTTGTTTACACCGTGAGGGTGGCAAGTGACGCAACTATTCGATACCTTTATCATTTGCATATAGAAATAACTTACAGAATGTTCGTTTCTACTACAATAATCTGAAGACGGTATTTCTGTTTCTTTTACGAATCCCGCTTTGAAAATAAATAATGGCTAATAACGATATCAAATGTATCTTTATTCATTTCTCAATTAGGTATATATTATACTAGCGGGCCGGGTGGACGTTGTCCCGCCTCGATAATAAAAAAACCTTGACAAATTATATACCTAAACCGTCTTCATTAATCACTGTATCTACTGGGGAAAACCGCATGAAAATCCTTTCGATAGTTGTTGAGTTTATCGCGAACAGACAGACGCGGCAGGAATAACTATAACAAATAAACGGAAATGTGTTTTTTATAATGTATAATATCAAAATTTCTATTTTTTAAAATATGAACGTATTTTAAATATGAGAATTTAATAAAGTTTTCATTTATGGAATGAAATTCCTTAACTTCACTTGCGGTTAGAGCTGAATGACTCTCATTGGCGGGATAAGAGATAGTTCAGAAGAGATATTTATAGTCTGATGTTATGATTCTTGATAATTTAATGTATGTCCGTAAAAACTTTGAAAAGCTAGTTTTCGTAAAAACCGACATGATCTAAATACTAGAATCTGTGACAAACAGGTTGTCTCATATTTCAAACGTAGTAAAACCAGTAACAGTTTTTTAGACAATAGTGTTAGTTTTTACAACAAAGACAAATTGATTAAAGTATTTATTGATTTTGTCTCTTGACAAGACTAGGGTCTCCGTCTGAACATCTACGGTTGGCGAGCCCGCGTGGCCAGGGTTGCGGAGCATATTCGCGTTGATCTCGCGACCCTGGTCTATATATACGCATAGCAACGCAAGGGTTTTTGGACTGTAGCGGTGTTATTACAAAAAAGTTAAATACGTATTGAACCCTGGCCTTAAAAAGGTCTCATATTAAACGCACCGCAGTCGCTGAATGTTCGCCATCTTTGCTCTTTTGTCTCGCTTTGGTTACGTTAGGTTACACTTGTGAAAAATGATAATGCGAACTTGTTTCGGGCGAGCGCGGTGCATTTATTAGGAAACTTTTTTAAACCAAGTATTTAATACGTATTTAACTTTTTTGTAATAACACGGTAGGGGTCCGGCTTAACCCATTCGCTGACCCTTGGCAGTGGTTATGTATCCAGTGTAGGATTTTCCTCTGGATGAAAAGAAGAAAATAGTAGAAATTGTTACGTAAGAAACACCCTTGTTCTCTTATGTCGCTCCCACTCCTAGATCGACTAGTTTTGGTAACACTTAAATATGAAGTTCATGTATTGAACAACGCCTTCTTTGTCGCACTGTGGAAGGAATAAAATAAATCTTGCTTGTTCTGAAATAAATCTGATGCTTGTTCAAACAAACGGAGAGAAAGACAGATAGACGAACATTTCTAAAAATGATTGAAATGTATTTTATTACTTATTCCGAGACAGCTGCAACAATTTTTTTCACAAACATCTAAAAATTACAGGCACTTTAGATTTACCTTCCTATTATATGTATAGATATAGTTTAGCTGATAGATACTCGATACTTTCTCTCCGTTGTTTTATAATTTTAACAATATATTTTATGTAGAGAGAAAAAACATAATTTCAATAATTAAAAGCAAGAATATTCTTCTTTTATAATTTTTTTTACAAACAATGCTAACTGTTTAAACTATTACACATTTTCATCTTGAGGGTTAGCTAATCGTTTACTTATTTTAAAGCATAATGACAAATTTACTCAAAAAATTATACGGTTACTGTCAATCTTTAATACGGTACAAGAATTATCATTGATACCTTTAGATCTCTTAAAAAAAATCTTTTCAGCCCGCTTTCACAACTATAAAATTGATTTAGGACTTACAAACCATAAAATAAACAACAATAAAAAAAATATTAGATGACAAAACTGCGTAATCAACCGCGCCAACAGTGGTCACGGTTAGTATGAAACATGAAATACCTTTGTTCAAAGTTTATCATTATTTATATTGTTATACGTAAATAGGTAGAGATAAAACAGTTAAGTATATCTTCTTCTCCTGTTTCTCAACCGATTTTCTTTAATAGATATTGACGAACTTTAGTATTATCAACAATGATATTATAACTATATAGTGACGTCATAAGCGCTCTGACAACGTCTTGTTAAAGCTTGGCTAATTAGCTCATTTTTGACGACTGCCCCGTCAATCCACCCTCATTTAAGCAACATCGTATGTCTGCGTTATCGTGCCACATGTTTTGTCAAAATAACATGTAGGTAGCGTATCTTTAGTTATAATATCATTGATTATCAATAAACAATTATATTGAAACTTGAAGAATTAATTAATTATGGTCGAAGTTTGTCCACTAAACGATTACTAGTAATGATAAAAGTGTAGTGTATTTTTATGCCTACATATTCTATCGACTATAATGGAGGGAAATGATCGGGAATCTGAAGTTTAAAAAAATTGTCTATCTGTTCAGATTTAACTAAAAACGTCTAGATTTTTTTTTATAACTTTGTAAACGGGAAGCTTATATCATTCCTCAGTTGAAAGAATAGGGAATTAAAATAAAATTAATAATAAATTATGTATGTATGTATAAAGGTAACTACTTGTTTATACTCAACCTATTTTTGGTTAACTTTTCTAAACGTAAGGTATATTAAGCCGTTTAAAAATTAATCAATAGTATTTTAAAGTAATAAAATCTTGTACACAGGTTGTATACATCTATCAGATATTGAATGGTTCTATAATTATCCTTAAAAAAACTTTTAACAATCGAAAACAAAATATTTTTAAATAAACATTTTTTATTTATTCTTAATTAATTTAGGTGTATTTTATACACAGGAAATGAAATTTTGAAATGGAAATAATATATTAGAATGAATTGTAAAAACCTTAAAAAATTATATATAAAAAAGTAATTGGTTTAGAAATCACAATATATATTAATAACTAGCTTCTACTTCGATTTTGGGCTAACTAAAACGCAGCGGAAACTCTAGAAAAAAAAACTATTTTGAAACATTTTTCATCGATGCTCCGGTCCTAACGGTCTTAGCGTAATGATATATAATAGCCTATAGCCGTCCTCGATAAATGAATGAGCTATCTAACACTACATTTTTTTTTAATTGGAGCGGAAGCTTACATATATCCATACAAACTTTCGTCCCCTATTTCCTATTGTTATTTTAAGCCCTTGAGGGTACACCTTTTACAAACTTAGAATGTCATATTTATTTATATCGAATCAACAGCCTAAAAAAAAGTTCCAAGCTTTTAGCTCTAAAAATGACGATACTTCTATACAACTTTTCATGCCCTCTTTTAACCACTTACAACCCTTTTTTCGCATTAAAAAATAGCCTATGTCCTTACTCAGCTCTAGACTATCTGTGTACCAAATTTAATTTAAATCGTTCCAGTAGCTTTGGCGTGAAAGCGCGACAGACAGACAGACAAAGTTATTTTCGCATTTATAATATTATAAAGATAATAACTAAATATAAACCGCGGCTGTGCCTGCATTAATAAAGATTCGTTATATACCCTAGGAACAGTATTTTTCTGGATGAAAGTAGCTACCCAAGATTTTCTGTGCCGCCAAAAAATGTGTACGCGAAATTTCATGATGATCGGTCGACTGGTTGAGGCGCGAAAGCGTAATAAATAAACAAACAATCTCAAATTAGCATTTATAATTTTAATAAGGCATATAAAATAATAAATCGAAGATAATTGCTCCATAAAATACCATGACTTGTTGCCACAGGAAGATTTGGAAATACGTGGAAAGTATACGTCATTCCAAAATCGATAGATTATAAAAATATCATTAACACGTTTAGAAATAGTAAAAAGTAATATCAAAAATTTAAATTTTCTTCATTTTCTTCCGATATAAATTAAATTTTGAACACGGGAACTGTATACCAATACCTAATATTGAAATTGACTTGATAGTTGTAAGAATTTTATATACATCTTCTATACATATAGTATGAATATAAATCTAACGTGAAAAAAATTGCTGCAGGTGTCTTGGAATAATTAATAGAATACATTTCAATCATTTTTCGAAATATCTGTCTGACTGTTTGTATGAACACGCATCACTGTTAAGTACCTACTGCGATCACGATAAAACCCCACCAAGAAAATCATAAAGCATATCCTTGAGTACCATTCAGTCTTAGTGTCACTAAAATCGGTTCTCTCTGTCAAAATTTTAATGTTAATGACAATGCGACATAAATACGAGAGAAAAGTAGATAAGTAATGGACTTTCTCAGATCTCATCATCTTCAGATGATTTTATTATTCACTGGTTTTTTACATTAGGTTACGCGCGGACAGAGTCGCGGGTAAAGCTGGTTTTCAATAATATTAAAAATAAATGAAAGAAAACAAATATTATTTAACCTGTGTTGATGATTTTTTATTTTATGCACGGGGAGTACATATTATTCCATAATTGTTAGCCTATTAAAATAATTAGATTAGAGAATCCATATTCAATAAAATAATATAAGGAATAGAAAATAGTTATAGTCGCGGTAGTAATAGTCGCGTGTTGTTTTTTGTATACAAATAGAGATTATAATAATACATTTTTGAAGTTATACTTCTTTTGGCGCGTTAGGGAAAAATGATGGGAGTAAATTTTTACGATGCGCGCGCACACCATCACGACAAACCGACACCGTGAAGTTATTACGATGCGCGCGCAAACTGTCACGAAAAACCGACACCCTGAAGTTAGCTATGGTCAACATTTTGTTTCTTTGTATTTGTTGTTTGTATTTCTTTGTATTAAAACTTTCAATGTATTAAATACCTTATTTTTATTGTTAGTGTCGTTTTTTCTACAAACGTAGAATAAGGCGAAAGATAAAATTTTTGAAAAGATTTTTATTTAAAGTATAACTTCTAACGCGTGTACACAAGTACACACACTTTTTTTTTATAATAATTGATAAATATAACAAAACAAAGTCGCTTTTCGTGTCTCTTTGTGTGATTCTTTAGTTCTTCTAAACTATATAATGGATTTGGGTATGATTTTCTCTATCATCCGGATAATATTTTACGGAAAGTAAAATGTGTATAATGTATATTAAATATACAAAGTAGATAGAAATTGTATCGTCACCAAATCTATAAAAATTTTATGCAAATTTCTCGGATGTATAAAAAGAATGTACTAAGAAATTGTATCTAAATCTTAAAAGCCATAAAGAGAAGTCCATAATGATATAATTATGCCTATTCCCCAAACAAAACCTACGGTATTATTGAGAAACATTTTCGTAGTTTCGATGTATCCTTTCGCAACTGTACGTTTATAGTATTTTTGTACTAGAGGAAGCGGTGGACGTTATTCTGCTCTGATAAAAAAAAATGAGTGCGTGTAACCGTTACACAAGATTGAAGTAAAACTTTTTTAGCTTTATCATAATTAATTTAATTCGTTACTTATTATAGTAATCTGTTCGTATTTTTCTATATTTTCTTTACTTTATAACAAAGAGTTGCTAATAATATTTCCTGCTAATAATATATTCAATTTGATATATATATATATATTTTTTTTTTTTCAAAAATTTACTTCAAAGGTTTTCTTCAAAACCTTGACAACTTATATACCTAAACCTTCCCCATGAAACACTTTATCTACTGGTGAAAATCGCATGAAAATCCGTTCAGTAGTTTTTGGGTTTATCGCGAACAGGCAGACAGACGTGGCAGAGGATTTTGTTTTATAATATGTAATGATAAAAGGTATCCTATGGCTCTTTCTGTACCTTACAATGCGTGTGCAAAATTTTATGATGACCGGTTAAGAAGTTACGGCGAAGAGTTATAAACAAACAAACAAAATAATATTTGCCTTTATAATGTTACTACGGATTGTGGGTTATATCCAAATCCCATTTGAGCAGTATAGAGTTTATTTGTATCCAATTTAGTAGGTTAGTTACAGTGTTCGTTAAACTTTTTAACCACTCTGAATAAAGTTGCGTAGAACACAAATATAAGGATAAATACGTATCGTACATCGAGACAATTTAATGATAAATAAATTGCGAATTTCGTATTCTTCTGGTAATATTTTTACTTTGTCTTGTATTAAATCTTGACTAACGTGTTAGTCCGAACTAACGGCTATATTCAGAGCGGTCAAAGATATTGACAAGGACTGTACCTCTATACTTTGGGTATTTAATGTAGACAGAAATCGTCTTCCACAAAATATCATTTTAATAATTACCTTCGAAGATATCAGAGATTTAGAAATACTCATAACAATAAAAAAAGTTGTTGTGTGGCAAAACTTACGAAATTTGTTTGATTCTTATGAACTGTATATTGAAGTGCTAAATCGCTCAGGCACTTTTAATAGCACATTGATAAGTACATTCGCTAGCTAAATATTAAAATGACTTGAGATTAATAACTTACATTGTCTAGTTAAATTCTGAGATGAATTAATACAAAAAAAAATGTTTTACTGCGTGTATTGTAATATAAACTTATAATGCCATTCATGTAAATTACAATTTAATTGAAATAACGGCGTAGCTGTGTAATATAATTAGCAACAACATAAACTATAATCGACGGTAAAAAAACTATCCGATGAAATTATTAATTCCACACTCGATTACCGATAACTTTTTACTCTTTATCAATATCATTATTCCTTGTGAGCAAATTTGTGTGAATTATTTTCACAGACAATTAATTTCGAATAACTAAAATACCCGTTTTGTCTGAGAAGCGTGTAAAAACTGCTATCGAGTCCATCCCGTATCCATAATTCATGCGTGTTTTAAAAATAATTCTGAAGTATGGATTGTTCTTGAACGCAATTCTTAGCGATATCGCAAGGGACATAAGTGTGTAAACTTTCGATCTCGTATTGAAATTTACACGAAAGGTGGTAATTTTCCGCTATGTGATGACATTAATAGCGGCAGGGGCCACGAGTAGAACAATATTTTCTGCATAAAACTGTTTTATAATCGGACGAACTCTTAGTTGTACGCGTTCTCCCCTTTGCATTATTTTGCATGTTTATGTCTCCAGGTGTATCCACACTTAATAAAACTGACATAAAATATTTTGTTGATGTAGTTCAACTAATGTCGTCAAGTGATTTCTATTTGCATAACAGTGTATTAAAAGTTGGTGAATCACCGATGTTTTATCAATGTCATCACTACACTGACCCTTCACAGTCGCTTTTATTTACTGATAAGGGAGGCAATCAATTAAAAAAAGAAGTTACAACATTAATTTATATGTGAACTTATATTACTAATTGAAATAATTACCCTGATAATAATCGTAAAATTATTACGATTTGCATTAGAAAATGTGTTTATTAAATAAACAAAACTATGTCACTTTTGTACACATTAACGAATAGATAAAATAGGACCATTAATGTTTAAAAAACTGACGGGCGATAAATAAAAACGACGATCATGCGCCGGAGTCAACGCCAGTCAATACATTCTAATCAGTGATTTATAGGCACTAATCCTGAGCTCAGCACAAATAAGCTATCTTGTCGACTTAATACAGTATCAGCTCAGGCGTGAAACTCCCGTGCACCACTAAGTGGTCCTTCCAGTTTCCACTCGAAATATTTTAATAAGGCCGCACTGCTCACGCACCCTAATAAAAACACACACGAACGCACTCCTTTAAAACGTATCTCGCTCGAGTCCAATTTATTTATAATAGTAGCGACACTAAGGTTCTACATTTTTGCTCTAAACGGTGTTAATTTATTGACCGTGGGCAGATAATATCACTTTTTTTTCTCCCATTATTGAAGCGATTACACGAGAAATTATACGACGATGTCAGGTTGTGAGCGTTCGATAAAAACGAACGGTACGTTTGAAAATATTTCTTATAAGTAATAAACGTAAGACTGTAATTCGCTTGAGAACTTTAAAAGCTTGATAAAACTTTCATTGACGAAATCGTCTTATTGACTCGCTAATAAAATGTATTAAGTTATGGACAAGTTATGCCACTTGCATTAATTTTGATGCTTAACCTGATAAACAAATTATGGTTTATTAAGTTAATAGCTTAATTTATAATTGAATGTGTTACGATGTGTTCATAAGAAAGCATTGTTACGATCAGCCTTTAGCATATCTCCGTCCCACTTAAATTAAAATGTATGCGTTGTTAGTAACTTTATCGCCATAACCAATTTGTACGTACATAAAAATTTTATCGTTGCATATAACTTTCATATCTCGGTACATATTTATATGTATCTAGTTACTAATACTAAAGAACGATTACTTTTTTGGTCTATGAATAATATTATAATATACATAATTTTCTTCGTCCAACGAGTGATAGCATATCGAGTCCGTAGGTTAAACATGTTTTTTAATTATCTAATGTTTTAAATGAACGCACGAATTTATCACGTACTCATCAGTGAATTAAAAACGAGTTCGACAATACTTTTGAAGAATATGTTTAAGAATAACCTACCTGTTGCTATCACGCTTTGTTCTAACGTTCAAATGGAGCTGGAGAGAGACAACTGCATCTCACATCAAATATATTTAAGCAAGATAGACGAGATTATAATTTTGTATTGCTATGTTTCGTCCTCCAAAACTTGAACAATTTGATTTTTTGAAGTTATACTTCTATTGGCGCGTTAAGGAAAAACGATGAGAGTAAATTTTTACGATGCGCGCGCACACCATCACGAAAAACCGTCACCCTGAAGTTAGTTATAGTCAACATTTTGTTTCTTTGTATTTGTTGTTGATTTGTATTAAAACTTTCAATGTATTAAATACCTTTTTTTTATTGTTAGTGTCGATTTTTCTACAAACGTAGAATAAGGCGAAAGATACAATTTTTGAAAAGAGTTCTATCTTGTTACACCAAAGAAGTATAACTTCTAACGCGTGTATATAAAAGTACACACACACTTCTTTTTTCCAAGTATGACAAACAGAGAATTTTGGTTATGCCTATATATTCACTTCTATGCTTATACTAACAATATTTTAATACTTAATTTTAGCTAGTATAACTGGGCAATTTTGGTAATTTTACAAAGGTTTTGGGTCTTATAAGAATTATTTTGTAAAACAAATGGATTTAAAAACATGCCAGAGACAAATTTCATTAATCAAATATTATATTTACTGTACTATCGTTATCCAGGAATAAAACAGAGAAATATCTTTGTATGAATGAATCACTAACCGCGTTTCCCTTTAAAATTATTTACATCACGTTCAAATTCTATAAAAAAGTACTTGTACTTCTCTTTTAAAATACGAAAACTGGCACAGAAATTGAGTAAAACAATCCCTAATACTTATTTATTCCTATTGTTTTAGGAAAGTAGGCTAAGTTCCAAAGGAATATTTTAAATATAATAATCTCTTTGAACTTGTTTGATCTTCATCATATCATGTCATCTTGGCGAGAATAACACTCCTCAATTAAATTGCAATAACTTTTACCGCAATGGTTTTTAGAAAATATGTTGTTTTGTAATACACAGAATTTTTAATCAAAATCTTATCTAATATTAAATGACGTTGTAGCCCACGTTGGTAATGTGCTAAGCCTAGAGGAACATTGGCTTTGAAGGATACCGGAACACATTTACAGGTGTTTGTCGTCAAATTTTTAAATTGAGAGTGGCAACTAGACAGACAAACAGCCACCTTTTGGAAGGTGGTAGAGCTACGCTGAAGCTATTAATGGTTTCAGCATAAATGGGTTGGCTCGACCGGGCTAGTACCTCTCACAGAAAACCGACGTGAAATAACAGTGCTTGCATTGTTGCATTTCGTTCGGTCACTGAGAGCGCCGGAGGCCCACCTTCCCTCCTCTTCCCCCTTCGCTTACTCTCCCTCTCCCTCAAGACAGGTTGGCAACGCACTTGCGACTCCCCTGGTGTTGCAAGTGTCTATAGACGGTGGTGATCACTGAACATCAAATGACCCACGGGTCCGTTTGCCTCCTATGATATAAAAAAAAGCGTTACCACCATGCCATGGCCTCGTCACATTATTTTCTTTCATCGAAAGCTTCAGCTCTTTGCAAGATTCGAATCTAGGTCGATTAACGTAGTGTCTCAATGTGCTGTTATTGAGCATTAAAGCTTTTTTGTTTTTAATAATAAAAATACGTTACAAATCACTGTGGTATTGAAACTTATATAATGTAGTTATAGTAAAATGTACATTTTCTCCTTTATAAAGTTCAAATAGAATTGTTTGTTTACTGAAAGTCGAGTGAATTAAATCACCCGCATATTATTCAGTGTATTATCTACCAATCATGTTCAATAGCAACATAATTTAAAAGAGCGCACAAACCTCCTAACATTATTTAAATTGATAGTATATGGTGTTTGTAATGTTCCAAGAAGCTTTTTAGTTAAATAACTTGTAATAAACCTGTAATAGATTCCTTTGATACGTTTATGTTCGAGCATGTCTGTCGATGTAAACTTGAATTCTAGAATAAGCTTGAACCAATAATTAAAACATTCATCATGATACCACAGCATGGTGGGCAGAGGTTACGTTTTAATAATAATACCAAATTAAAGTTACTTTAATCAATAGCTACCACCTGTTCGAAAAATAACCCAGTTATCCAGAAGTATCTGCAAGAAACTCGTACATATTTTACAACAATGCGTTTACAATTTTTTTAGCGGATCCACACAGAGGCCTGTTATTTCCATACGTCATCATCGTTCACATATTGATCCACCCTTTTTTTTTACATGGGGAAATCCATACGAATTCCCACTCTAGCCGGGCAGCTGAGGGTGGGGTATGTCAGACTTGCACGGACTAAAACCCCATGGTGCCTTCAATCACCTATAGGCCGGGGAGCAGGAGCTGCCGAACTGGCACTTCGTCTACTCCCCGGCAGGTGTCGGCCTCTCATCAGGGGTCTCGTCACGGTCGAGGGGTCAAAATCGTACACTCCTCAGGGGAGGGCGAGAGCTGCCCTCCCCGACGATCGTGGGAGGCGCATCGGCACAATGCGCCTCAGATACACGGGTCTGTGCAGAAATTCTGCCAGGGCGACGGACGTGCCCGCGTCCATCGCCCCCAGGCCCTCTTTACGGCGGCATCAGGTCATTATCGACCCTGCGATATTGATCCACCCTATAATAACCTTTCGACATCAAAACTCGACTGACATAGTGTTTGAACCGGCTATTCGGCAAATTGGTAGATTGATTTTCTACTTTGCTGTAGAATCTAACACTAATACCTAAGAACATGTCAGTGGATCTTATTAGTAGTAATTTATTAGTAGGTCTTATTAAGCCTGAAACATGGAATGATGAAGTGATTGTTTCTGGTATTAAAATCATGCGGTCTTTTACTAAATTTAGCTCTTCTAAGTTTTGTGGGCATTCATTAAATTATCAAGAATGTATCGGGAGGGCTTTAATAATTCGCGGGGTTAATTGTTGCAAATGCTCGATTGGTTAGGAATTATACTCAAGGTAAAAATATGTCACTAAGCATCTATAGTCATTTTAATTTGTACATGCTACCTTCTTTGATCACAACGTATTTTAATATGAAATGGAGCTTGTGATAAAGTGGTAGATTTTAAGTATAAATAAAACTACGTAATGATACGAAATACGCTTATTACCCGTGTTCATGGATTCACAGATTCAAATCTACGTGAGCTA
This sequence comes from Antheraea yamamai, assembly GCA_036509395.1. Classification (NCBI taxonomy): domain Eukaryota; kingdom Metazoa; phylum Arthropoda; class Insecta; order Lepidoptera; family Saturniidae; genus Antheraea; species Antheraea yamamai. The sequence continues at coordinate 9,904,683 of AP028436.1, forward strand.
TAGAAAGTATAGCTTTAGGCTGTCTTATGATGGGTGTAATGTAAAAACCGTGGGCAACTCAACTAAGGTTTATAAATTCGAACCAAATGACTGGGTAATTTGTTTATACAATATTTTAATGGCTTAATTTTTTATTGTTTCTGTTTCACTTTATAAACTCATAAAACTCTTCGAAGGTTTTATCTGAAGCCTTTAATGTACATTATTTAATGCTTTATATGAATATATTCTGTCTTATTTCAATGAAATTGTTATCGTTGTTATCTTAAAATTAGTCAAGCCATTAATGCTACAGCTTAATTTAGGCAACTATGTTCAACGGGACTACAATCAATAGACACATGATCTGTTTTATAATTAGTTACTGGGCTTTCATATACCTAAATATTTTATGATTATATTATATTTTTATAATGCGCTCATGGAACAGGAACAAAGATATTGCAAATAAAGATGATTAGAGAGATGTCATAAGAGAAAGACAGTTAATATAACATAGAGAAAATTACACAAATGTTTGATTTAATTTTATTGCAGTTTTCTAGTTTAATAACATGTTAACTAATGTATACGACATCGAAATAACGGTTACAATATCCTTATAATCGAAGGCTTTCGATAAATTACTACTTTGGAATGATTTAGTGGTTCTTAATTTTCATAGAATTGCAGGATTATACCTTATAGTAGCAGATTTTGATTAGTCACAGGTGTTAATAAGTATGTTAGTCTATTCGTCTTTCAATCTATGTAACCGATTATATTTGTAGTTTTATAAGATAGTAATAATATTATCAATAGTGATACCTATATACATACATGGTTTTGTAACGTTGTATTGAAAATTCAGTTTACTAATTATTATTCAAACAATGAGGAATATGGTAATCTTTAAAGGCGAGTATCACGACACTGAAATCTATCTACAGACGTTTATATATCAATCGGGTCTGCTGAAATATTAAATAATTAATTATTTTTTTCAATAATATTGAAGGATTTGATATCCATATGAACAATGAATAATAGTAGTAAAGGGAAGAATACAAGAACTTTATAGTAAGCCAAAAGGTGTAAACGTTAAACTGGAATTATAAATCTGGAGGCCATATTTGTCGACAACCAGTAGATAAACTAGTATTTCGAGATCTCAATTCTTGTATTCATTCACAGGACAGAAGATATCGTAGTTTGTCGTTTTGAGTGTGTTTATGTATAGCTTAATTTAAATGTAATTTTATATTTCTTTCAGTTCCCGTGTCCCCGTCGTCGTCAGGTGGGGGTGCAGGTAGTGGCTCTGGTACTCCAATGTATCCGGGAGCTACATCGCATCCCTTATCATCTCTGCTTTCCCAACAAAGGCTACTGGAACTTTCACGATTCGGCCTGAGGCACTATGATATCGCTCATCATGTATTATCTCAGCAAGGTGCTGTAACGAAATTGCTTGGTGAGTAAGTTTCGTGGTTTTATTGTATTCTTAACGTATTGTTACAGCGGCTGTGTAGTGATATTTCCCCAATATCTCTATTTTAAAATCTGTCTTATGGAAATGCCTTTAAACTTGGAAGTACGCCGTCTCTAGAGCTAAGTAATGGCAGTTTCTCTGTGATACTTAAGTTTGCCCAAACAATATTTTTTTACAAACCAAATTTTGCTGTACCGTTGATCTGTGTAACCCTTTTTCACCGGAGTGTTGTTTTTTATATCAGCTCCTACAATGGAATTGTTAAGGGAAGTTTGAAGTGATTAAGTATAATATTCTGACATTTACCGTCAGGTTCATTCTGTATTGACATTATTAACCATTGTTTGTTGACTTGTTGATATGTTAAAAAATGTCATCAGAATGTTTTCATATTATATTAAGTTTAGGTCAGCACTTTTATCAGTTTCTCAACCCTATACATTATCCACTTTTTTAAATGTTTGTTCATAGTCCATTACGACCATAAGTCGTACTTAGAACTCTCTTTATACTGTCACCATATCGTTATAATTATTTGATTGTCATTAAGTCAGCGTAGGTAAACAACGTAACTATGACTTTTATAATTACGAAAATTAAAAAAATAAACTAACAACGAACAAAATTTAGGTACTTATATAAACTGTATTATTAACGGTACATTTCGTGCCCAGAGATATGAAATGCCTTAAAATTCAACTTAATGTTGACACCTACTTACATCTGAGAATTATTTTTTATTATCTCAGAGCATAAAATTGAGTGGCCAGTTATTGACTCCCTGTGGCTTAATAGTTATACGTGAATAATATGTAAAGAATTTTTTTATAAATATTGTTCAACTTTATGGAAGCTTGTCATTTAATAATATTTTTTACTCAGAATAACCTTAATAAATGTATCTTATGACATATAAAATCAGTAGCGAATTCTGAAAAATACCGTCTATCATAGAATCGTTTAATTAAGACCAAAATGAGAAAGAATTCTTAAAGCTCCAAATAGCAATATAACTTAAATAAAACTATAGGCACGTCTTGTTACTTGGAAACCTGTAGTTAAATAAAAAAAGTCTAAATAAAATCATTAATATCAGGTCATAAAACATAATGACCTGACTTATTACAAGCAAACAGATATACCCTTACACATGAAAAAAAAATATATACAAAAAACGTACACTCATACTCTCGCAGCAGATTTGCACGTCAAGAAAGTTAGTTTAAGTTAATATGCGTCATTAAACGATCAGTACATTATTAGTGAAAGCTTAAGAAGATATTTCATCTCTTTATAATGTTAGTTAAAACATTATTTTTCCTATTAGTACATTTATCAAATGTAGTTTAAACTTAGTAGTTTGATCCGTCTCAAAAAGATTCCGGTAGTAAAATTAATGACGAACTGGATATAATAAACTCATATTAATGTAGAAAAAAAAACAAAGTGGCCATTCGCGTCGGTTTGTTTTTCCCTTCGTTCTTCTAATCTATGCAACAGATTTTGTAAGGCGGAGATAATTCAGTTCAGTACATTTTTCTCCTCTATTTGTGAAACGATTTTCTTTATTTAGTTTTTGTTTAATAGCTACTGGCCAACTTTTTTGTTATCAAATTAGGAGGAATTTTATCTCATCACGTTGAAAATTTATATTGAGTTACGATCAGAGGATGATCACTAATACATATAAACTTGCCGGAAGAAATACTCTAGTTTAAACTGAGTGACCAGAGACCTCTCGTGAATCGAAAAACCCGTGTCAAAATCGGTTGCATAGTTTAGAAAGCTAAGGGAACATACAAACAGACATGAAAAACGATTTGGTTTTATAATATTTGTAGATAAAACATTAGTAATAATAATATAATACATGACACAAGAACATAATTCTTGTGCCTTATATATTTAGGGTATTAAAGACCAATTTAAAAAATTATAACTACTAAAATAATCTGATTTTTATTAATTGTAAGCAAAATTATTGTTATATAATAAAATTAAAAAAATATCTGGGTATTATAGTTCAATATCCTGTATAACATGATATTTTGAAACGCTTTGAATATGCTAAATTGTTTATGAATGGTAATGAGATAAAAATATATATGATTAAATATATATTAAAAATAAATTTACGGATTAAGTTGATCGTTTGAGTGACTTTTATAGATTGATTAAAATTGCTCTCAGTGTTTGTAAACGTGTTTGTTATGCGTACAAAAAATATCCTATGTTATGAACACTATATTAATACCAAATACAACAACTAACAAGATAACAAGATTCCGAATCACTCGAAATAATTAATATTTTGCTAGGCCACAGGCAGAACTCTTTTCAACTCTTTGATAGTATTAGAAACAAATCCTATGAAAATATAGGCTTTGCGAATCAGTAAATCATTCCCTGATCTAGTCTTAAAGTGTATTTATTTCTACGCATAGATGTGTATCATTTGATAATGCATCATATAAAGACAGTCTAGAATATAATCTGAATGCATAAAATATCATCGAATGAAAATTCCTTTAGCTCCTACAGTCTATTACCATTAGGAGATATGCGACGTTTCTCTCAACATAGATAGGAGAAACATCGATATATATAATGAACTAGGTGAAAATATTTTTAAATAATACGTACTTTAACCCTAATTTTGAAACACTCTTCATTTGTTCTCCGCTCCTAACGGTCTTAGCTATCTAACACTGTTAGAATTTTTCAAATTGGACCGGTTGTTAGTTCCTTAAATTAGCACTTTCAAGCAAACAAACTCTTCAGCTTTATAATAATAGTGTAGATAGATGGTAAGATTTTTACAATTTCGGGTACCTAAAATCAGAAGTCGTCATACAACCAGTTTTGTTATCAATCATAACAAGACTTATTACGTACGAAATTCGATTATTCATCGGATTCAGCGCACGTTTTCTAAGATTGGTCACAAGGGCTATGAAATGCTGTAGTTACAAAAATAAAATCTATTATAGGCTGTATGGTTTGCTGTCGTCTATATTTAAATTGTAAGAGAACTGCAAATTTTGTAATTTAAATAAATAATGGGTGTATTTTTTTTTTTGTCCTGAAAATAGGAAATCATAGTGAAGTTGATATTTAAAAGAAGTTAAATTAATCCATAGCTAATTGGAAGTTGAGTTTTGTACCTACAAATTAGGCCTACACATATTTATATTTCACCAGATAACATTGTTCTCGAGTGTATACATTTAAATTTAAGGCTTATAAGGGAATAAAATAACCTGCGACTTGTCAATAGGATGGAGGTTGTGCGTAACTCGTTTTTAATAACAGGGGTGGGGGAAAATTCTCAATAGCTATTAATCAACGATAAGGTATCTCCGAAGTCTGTTGCGACGAAAGCTGCTATTGACGAAAGCTTAGATTCTAATCGATTCATAAAACTTGTTGCGTGTTAATTATAAGCCACCGGAGTGCGGATAAATGAGCCGACGATCGCTTCGCCGCGAGCATGCGCTCCCAACTCGATGTTGATTGGTGAAGTGAGAACTATCTTGTAATCAGCCATTCTTCAAACCTACCACCCTATATTTGTACTGTCTCTGTTGTTTTTATGACTATTGCTTTTGGCAGCGTTCGCAATCGATAATTGAACGTTCTCAAAACAAAAGATCATCGCGATTCGCACCGCCTTGTCGAATGCGATCAATAATAATAACAATCGTGTGTGAATTTTTTAGAAATACAATAACGTAACCGACACAAGTAACGTAGAATTATCTGAGCCAGGAATTCTCAATTCAATTCTCGCTATAATTAAAATGTTCGTTGGTTAAAATAAACAATCTTAATGGAGGCAATTACTGCTTAATGGTACGGTGGGCTTCTATCGAAGCGTGAGCCGTCTAGGATATTGCAGACACTTAGTCGTACTTGTTTAATTTACTGAATTAGGATTGTAAGGGGCATGTTATAAGGATACGACATGTGGAACACTTTGTGTTTGTTCAGATGTCGTGAACGAACGATTCAAATGCGGTCATGCGATTATTACCTCCACTACGTGTTGTATAATTATCTGCAACGGAATAATTTGTGAATATTAAAATTAAGAATACTAGAATGGTTAAGTTCACTGTACTTTATTAATAGATTAGTGAGTGGTGTTTCGTACTAATGCGACGTCATAAGTATCTTAACGATTTAGATATACTTATTGGCGATTTCATATTTACAGTTCACCAAACTCATAGAAGCTTAGGCTACGTGAGAATTTTCACATAAACATCTTTTATTTGTACGTAATTGTAAATCTATGATATCTCCTATATCACACTTATTATTATATACCTACATTCACTGATATATAAAAACCCAAGATGCACAACGTCTCAAACCTGTCCGCATAAATTGAGTGCACAATTGAGAATTCTAAGCTCATTTTAAATAATCTCTCGTCGCTCGCGTCTTTAGACTTTTTGTACATTGCTTTGTAAAAACAACTTTAAAAAAATCGTGTTAGGTTGAATTTGAAAAAACATAAGTTTATAGTGTAACTATAACTACTTAGGTATATCGGTGAGTTTTTAGGGACGGTTTTAAGCGTTACTTCTATTCGAGACAGTGCATTTTGTGTTTTTATATATCAGTGCCTACATTAAATGCCTGATGAAAATGTTTAGTTCGAAAAGGATTAGTGCTTTATTAGTGAAACATCGTCGCATATAACCAATGATTTACTAAGTATATATAACGATGAACAAGGTAAAAATAATAACTATGGGTTATCCTTAAGAGATAAAGGTGATTTAGATTATTAGGATGATAGATTTAGGTAGTTGAGCCACGCTGAAGCTATTACTGGTTTCAGCATGAATGGGTCGGCTCGCCAGGGGTAGTACCACCCTCTCATAGAAAACCGACGTGAAGTAACAGTGCTTGCAATATTGCGTTTCGTTCGGTCAGTGAGAGCGCCGGAGGCCCACTTCCCTTTCCCCCGTCTCCGTTCCCCCTCCCCCCTTCCTCTAAACACAGGCTGGCAACGCACTTGCGACTCTCCTGATGTTGCAAGTGTCCATGGACGGTGGTGATCATTTAACATCAGGTGACCCGTCTGTTCGTTTGTAGCCTGTAGTATGTAGTATATATATATATATATATCATCTATATATATATATAATATATAATTATAACATCACAGATTTCTCTGTAGGCATTTTTCAAATATACAATTCTGTAAGCTGCGTGCAACAACTAGGTTGCATAAGTATCCATAAATTCGTGCTCTAAATAGAAAAGGATTATATCTCTATTACAAACAAACGATACGCATTTTACTACAAGCCTTTTAAAAATACTCAATCACTTATTAAAATGTAACATTGCATGGTCTTGTTATATTTTAGAATAGTGCACAGGCTGTGGTGTCAATCAATTTTCGCCCGTGGTGATATTTTAACGTCACGTGTTGTGTTCCCACGGAAGCCCGGCTACGAGCTGCCGAGGGCCGTCATGTCCGACCACTTACGTATTTAACATTGTACGTAGCTTTAGCTCAAAATTATTATCCAGCCTAAACAATTTCTAAGCTGACTACATGGAAATGGGCACGCATAAATAATGATCCGTGGCCGACATTGATTATTAAATTGCCCGTTAAACGCTATGTCAAGTGAGGAATGATAATCTTTGGAATTTCGATATAGTTTGAAATATAATATTATTTGATTATTATCTTTATCTGATAGTTATTATATTAGCCATTCGAAAAGTTAGGTAACTATACAAACACTAGCAACTATAATTATTTGTATATTGAATTATAATCATACTACAATATTTTTACATTTGGCAAACATTTTGTTATCATCATTAGCCTGTAAGAGAATTTCCCCGAAGACAGGTATAGGTATAATCATCACGCTAATTCACGATGTATTGGGGATTTCAAACTCTGAGAAATCCAGTTTTATATTTTTCTACACACACGGTGGTACACAAGCTACAGGAGAGTCGACTCCGCTGGTACGGCCACATAGGTCGCAAGCCTCCAGATTACGTCGGAAATAAATGTCTTAACATCGCTGTATAAGACCCAAGGTCTCGCGGTAGGCCCAAGAAACGCTGGTTGACGTGGTAAATGTGGACTTACGGGAAAATAACCTCATACAGAAGGATGCCGAAGATCGGACAAAGTGGAGGAAGTTTAGTAAGAAAGCGGACCCTGGTATCAGGCTGGGAAAACGCTAGGAAGAAGAAGAAGAGAAGATGGTGGTACTACAATAATATTTCTCAAGTTCAGGTTTACTCACGATGCTTTCCTTCACCGTTAGCCGATAGTGTTACCAATTTAAATTAGTAAATGTACACGAATTCCGAAAAAATCGTTGGTAAATGCTGGGATACGAATCTGTGGATATTGGATTGATATTCCAACGGTTAAACCACTCGGCCACCACGATATTAAACTTATTGTGTTCCATTATTGTGTCCAATACTTTTTATTGTAATCGTCAAGAAAAAATTACTATAGTTTCTTTGGATTTACGGTATTGATGTGTATCTAATGGTCAAAACCTAAGATATAATTACATCCGCACTGTAACAGTATATGAAGTAATACTGTTTTTAATTTATTTATGAGTTTAAAGTAAGTAAGTAAGTATATGTTATTTTTCCACGTAAATCTCCAAAACAGCTACACCGATTTCTATGACGCTTTTACAAGTAGGTAGAAGACTTTTCAGAATATTACCTTGTATAAAATTTATTATCTTTCTCTATAGGGGCTAAGGGCTAAGAAGTAAGAAAACAATTTAATACAACTAACATCATATCGATGGAATTATTATGTTATTCGGTTAATTTGTAATAACAATATAAAAATAAATATATATTTTTTTATTTCCAGGCACTAATATAATAATACAAATCATGTTTATAAATATTTAAAATTAGTTATATAGATACATATATATGTAGAGAAGGGCAATGACCTATAAATGTATAAAAACCGCTTATGACCATAGATATTTACAATATAAATAAATGATAGGCAAACAAAGCTACTAAAAATCACGGAGTGAATAATTTCATACGAAACCGGTAATTTTGTTTCTTTCTACATTTTGGTAGGTAGCTAATGATAGCCAATCAAGATGATTGTCCGCGGATCGTCGGTGCACGTAATGAAGCTGCATTTAAGCTTCGTCCTATAATCAAAATTGAATTATCTAGGTTGACATTCATGTTTAATAAATACTTTTTCCTTTTTCTGCTCTAGTTCACGAAGGAAAAATTTGAATTTTTAATGATACACGGCGACGGTATGATATTTTTAGAATATGTCGTATAGATCAATTACATTCTGATAATAATACGGTATGTCGGACTGTTAAGCCTTTAACTTTAGTGTGAATATGACACGATTCCCCTTTATGTGGGTATTTATTATTTGTACGTTAATAAATGTATGAATATTTTCTAATAAGGTCTATGTATTGATTTTTTCAATTCTAAATTTTTAGAATATTTAAATAGCCAAGAAGTTTCTTAATGTGATGAGGTAAGAATAAAAGTTAATGTACTGCAAGGTTTCCCATCACTACTAATACCTGTACATTTGGCTTTTATAATAGCATAGGTATCCCTATACGTATTACGTGTGGATCACCACTATGCTATCAAGCAAGCAAGCAATCGCGAAATGGTTCTCTCAATGCTTGACGAATTATTTAGGAAGTCTGTAATAAAGACCGAAGTTATCTCGTTTCTATTCCGACCGAAGTCAAATTACAAGGTTTTGGTCAATATCAATGCTCAATATATGAGTATGTTCGTAACATTCATTGTATTGTAAAAAACATAATTATGAGACGAGTGTAAAGCGTGTTCAGTAACAATAACGTGTTTTACTATAAATATTTATAGGTACGTGTGTTAAAACGATTCCATCACTTCGAGGAATGTTTAATATGTTGTGACTGTTGTATCTCTTCTAGTAGATATAATAATTGTACCTGTTTGTTCAATGCACTTAATTAATTAATTTCAAAGAAAGCGTAAATCAGTTTAATGTTAAAAGGGAAAAATCGATCAATCACCGTATCAAAGGATCGTTAACGCGTGTTGCATTATAAAGAAGTGTGTTCCATAAATAAGGCTATCCAGGCCTACTTCGACGCTTAAGATTTTGATCTATTAGTTGCATGACAATGCAACTCGGCCGTAGTTTGCGCTACTTCCAGCCGACATAAAAGGGTACTTTTAAATATCTCTAATACAAATTTAATTAACTCGATTCAAGTCCTTTCTGTGCCGTGTAATGACTCCAACAGTCCTTAAACGACTTTAGTGTGGAAATTTATTAGTCTGTATTTTGTGTGTGCATTGTACCCTTTAAAGTATTACTTCCTTATAAGTAATGATTGATAGCTCGTTATTATTTTACGATTGTAAGAAATCTATTCATATATATAAAAAAAAGTGTGTGTGTGTACTTATGTACACGCGTTAGAAGTTATACTTCTTTGGCGTAACAATATAAAAATCTTTTCAAAAATTTTATCTTTCGCCTTTTCTACGTTTGTGGAAAAAACGACACTACCAATAGAAAAAAGGTATTTAATACATTGAAAGTTTTGATACAAATAAATACAAACAACAAATACAAAGAAATAAAATATTGACTATAGCTAACTTCAGGCTGTCAGTTTCTCGTGACGGTGTGCGCGCGCATCGTAATAACTTCATGGTGTCGGTTTTTCGTGACGATGTGCGCGCGCATTGTAAAAATTTACCCTCACCATTTTTCCCTAACGCGCCAAAAGAAGTATAACTTCAATAAAATAACTTCTGTTTATAAGGGCTGATCTCCAAAACATCTGCACTAAATTTGTCCAGATTTTAGTGACAGATTGAAGACTTTGCTGAGTATCGTGTAGGCTACATATCTAGAAATTTCTTAGAACAATAGGTTTTCAAGCGACAACTCCTAGAAACTTAGACATCGCAATTCTATAAGATTCTATAGAAATATACAAGAATTTCTCTTCTTTCTTAAACTTTACTGTGAGCATAAAGGCTAACATAGTGCCGAATGTCTTTTCATTATCAATACCTGAACATCTTGATTTTACGTTTGCATCGGCATCCCTTACTGCTGTTAAAAAGAGCGTTATTACAATAACATCTGACCTAGTATGTTGTGATGATATTATTTGCAATATAATTATCTAAATTCTTAAAGACGTCTTTCGTATACTATGCCGTTTATTCAGTTACTCTTTGTCAAGTGGCGTATTATCAAAATCCTTGAAAGATGATCAGATCATACTGTTTTTAAAAACTCCAATCCAACTCTGTTCTCTAAGTAGCGTCCTCTTTGCAATTTGCCGTCTCCTCTATTTTTCAGAATTTTCATAAACTCTATATCTAATAATTTACCTGCTTCCATCTTAATGAAGATGATCGGCAAATGCAGTCACAAGCTTCAACTGATGATCTGTTATGTTATTAAGTTATGTATAATATTAATAGTGGTATGGCATGCATTAGTGATTACAGGAAAACATGTGAACTTTAGGTAAAACCTAATAAAATTAATCGTTATTAGGAGCCTTAAGACGACTCCAAAAATTGATAAAAGAAACTCCCTTCTTTACACAACTTCAGGATACTTCCTGTACATTTGCTTACTTAACCTTACTAGCTAGAACAATTTTTGCATCTGGCAGGAGCATATGAAAACTTAGAAATTTTCTCTCTACTACCACTACAATTTTGCTTACACATCCCCTTCAGCTCCTCGACTAGGATGACACTAGATATTTATACCTTACCGAAGGTCAAGTCGATGAATTTCAACGATTATAGAAATGTTATATTAGATTTACATTTGGTTTATGTAAATTTGATCATATTTCAAAACACGATCTAATTACTCCTAGTGAGACTTCTTCGGATTGATCGTACTCTGTTTCTCCTCTACAGTACATCGCTCTTTCTTCTCCTTCTTCCTTCTTCTTGTTCCTTCTCCTTCTTAACTAAAATAACGTTTCAAGTGTCTCTGCGATATGCATACATACTATTTACGAAGGTCTTTTGTGGAACGATGTAAAAATAGAATAATAACTCAAGGACTTAATTAAACGTGATTATGTGATGTTATGTGTCACTCTAAATATGGTTATGTGAAAAATACTCTCTTAGTACTATTGGTATGTTATATTATACAGGTGTATTTTTTATATATTTTGTGTACGAGAATATAAACTACAAGTATTCAATTTTTAATATTTTAATTAATGCTGCCATAACGAAATAGGATTATACACGTACGTAAATATACGTATTTCAATCTGAATATTTTGTATAAATACCTCTAGTAAAGCTGCCGACAAAATAATTACTTTAACCATTTCGGAGATTAGTCTGGACTACCAAGAAGCGTTTCAAATTTATATACGTATGTGTATATTTTATCATATAATTGTTATTAGTGCAGATTTTCCGTAAAGGACTCGTCAGTTTCACCAAATATACTCTGAAATGTCTGAAATAAACATTCAGTTTCGAGGAGTTTTTTTGGCTATACAATGGAATATATATAGAAGTAGACATGAATATATAACATGATACGTTTATGCAATTATTTGAAGTTAGCTTTTAGAAACTAAACAAGTCAATTTTCTCTGTACGGTCATTCCAACGGAGTCAGCAAGGGCGAGCCGGTCGCACACGCGTGAGTTTCACTAAAATAATATGTATTTACGAGTAGTTCTAGTATGTCGGTGCCTCACACGATCCGCCTCTGCCTAGACAACGGCTAGTAATTGGCTTTGGTCATGCGATTACGTTCCAAGCCGATTTAATTATTGCAAAATGATCAACGTGCCGGCCTCCTGCAATTTAGCTATCAGTCAATATAGAATGGCTTGGTTATTGACGTTTTGAGTTAGAAATAGAATAAGCAATAGATTTGAGATGATGTAGAAATGATTAGTTATAGTATGCCGTAGACTGGAAAATAATGCTGTTTTATGAATGTTAAAACGCTTAAGGCGCTTAAATTCTTATTTATTAAACGAATATGCGATGCGTATGTAAAAATATATTTCCTAATTTTGTAATCTTTTTTTCTTCTGGTTAACCATGGTCGTTATTTATTAAAAAATTTTTTAGCATGGCAAAATGACTGTACTATGCCTATTGGGCAAGCACAGTACAATTCAAAAACAATGGTGACCATCGAGTGATACATTATCCATCGCCGGTCGCCGCTGTCATGTTATCGTTGTTTTTAATAAATATAAACCTATTCCCTTGTTTGTAAAGGAAACTTTTCTTATTGATTATAGGATGTAGCGCCTGTTACAATTTTACCTGTTGATAAATGACGATGTGGCCTAATATGATAACAGGTATTAACCTAAATACTCTAAATAGTACTAACTCTCAAGTGCAGCTGTACTTAAGAACACTTAGGGTTGTTGCTGATCGTGCGGATATTAGAAAAAGCCAATAGAGGTAACTTTATAGCGACGTTTTCATTCACCGAACCCTTAAGGTATTCGAATCTACGGCAATCGACACGATATTCAAATACGCTATCATTGTACGTTACCTCTTTACGTGAAAAGGTTTTTCTATATTTGATAGCAACGTTTAACTGGATTTAAAATGTAATTTAAATTATTTTTTAAATTGTAATTTTGATATTACTACTAAATCTTTATAGAAATGAATAAATATATGTATTTGAGATCCTTTCTTAAATCCTAAAAACTTTGTTCATAACACCGAATAATAAATGATACATATATTTACATATATTTGATGAAATAACTTAAACCCAATCTGTTACACAAACATTCTCATAGGCGCCAATATTAACTGTGCAAAGGTAACAACATTAGCTCAATAGGATGAACCTTGGCGAAAGTATAAATTACTAAAATATAAATATTACTTGCTATTTATAAAGGAAGATATCCAGTTTTTCAGTGTTAGATACCTCATTTAACGAGGAATGCTATATATTATAGGCTATATATTATCACGTTAAGACCAACAGGAGCGGAACACCGATGAAGAATGTTTCAATTTTTTTTTTTTTTTCGAACTTACTACGCTATTGACCAAGCAAGGTCTTAACAACTTCACCGGACTACTAAGGCGAGCGCTTAAGGCACTCAGCCGATTTTATTTTGATAACTAGCTCAAGGATGCGCGGCACACCTCGGCTTTGGCTGTTACCTGATACATGCAATTCGCGACCTATCTGAGCTAACCTAAGCTAAGCTAACTATTACATATATGAGTTGTTGAAACATATATGTGTACCAAGCATACATACCTCAACAACTCTTATATATATTTCGTATCGGATAATATTCTAAACTATTTCAGTTTGATAAGGGAAAAAAATAAAACCCTTCCACTTGCATGTGTAAGCGTGTATGCGTGCACGTGCGTGGAGGTGATATGTGTAATGTTGTCGCAGTGATGTAAGATTTTGTGTCACTGTATCGCGCGAGCAGCGTTCTCAAGGGCTCCACGCCGAGGGAACGGACCTAAAGAAGATTTCAAAATCAGGGTTAACGTACCTATTATTTAAAAATATTTTTACTTTTTACGTAAACGAAGTCGCAAGTTGAAGTTAGCGTTAGCCCAAAGCAACTATTCCACGTGGAGAAGCTAGTTACAATATAAAATGTAATAACAATAAAACCTAACTTAGTCAAGTTAAATAGTAAAATGGCTTTTCCATGAAAAACACTCAGTATGTTAATTTCCATGGCAATCGGTCAACCGGTGTTGGTATTTCTCAATCTCTATATATATACCGACATTGTTTTTTTATATATCTATAGATAAACTAATACCATAAATTGCGAGCGACTCCGTATGCGTTTCTTATGAACGAATTATTTTTGACTCGTTATATATTTTTTAATACGAGTATAATTACATATAACACAAAGTCCCCTACCGCGTCTGTCTGTCTGTTTGTTCGATCACTCGAAGCTCGAAAACTATTGCACAGAATTTCATGCGGTTTTCATCAGTAGATAAAGTAATTTATGAGGAAGGTTTAGGTAGGTAGGTAGGTCTGTCAAGGTTTTTTTTAATTCTCAAGGCGGAACAATGTACGGACGTTGGACGGGCCTGCTACTATTGTACAATTTCTGGAAGTATTTCGTATGATAATGATAGGCTATCAGTTTTGGAATTAAACGAATACTCACGGTCCACACAATTCCATTAAAATCTAGCTGTTCTATGCGCAGGTCCGCAAGAACTTTTCAGGCAGTAATTATTTTCGACTGGTTATTATATTATACAAAATATGGATATGTTCTAAAAGTATTACAGAAAACTTTAAAAGACTAACATTTTTGTAACGATGTATACTCCCCTTGTACAAAATTTAAACAAAATAAGTTGAGATAACTTTTAGTAATTACTATTTTACGACTTCTTAAAACATTATGAGCAGTTCGGTAATATTTCAGTAATATTTTATCAATTTTGGGATTTTGAAAATTGAAAAGAAATACGATTTAAAAAAAATATTTTGATATTTCTTGGACCTTATCAACTCATCATAATCATGATTCATTATCCTTATCCCACTTAAGTAGGGTCGGCACAACATGTTTTCTTTTTCCACTCTCTCCTGTCAAATGTCATCTCAGTATTCACACCCTTTATGTGTCATTTTTGACCCAGTCCATCCATACTTTTTTTGGTCTTCCTCTACTCGTATATCCGTCCACAATCTACCTTGTTGTACCTTATCAACTAAGTAATAATAATTACAAGCACAAACAGATAGACAAACACATAATTTTTAGACACTTTTTAAACACAATATACTGAGCTCATAATCGATGATTTTTAAATAATAGGTACCTACTGCACAAATAATTCACTCTTAAAACTTTAAACTTTTTAATATCATTTGGAAGGCTTTATACTGCACTATACAAACTTTATTCATTATTATAATCGTAGAAAATAAATAAAAATATTAATCGACATAGTATATACATCATATATTTAATGAGGCAGTGGTTTCCTAGCTTTTATAAAAGTAATTGTATGTATTATTTATTTAAAATTCTTAAATATTTATTTATATTCATTAGGGTACAATTATTGTAGTCTTTTTTGAATTTTAATTATCTTATAAATATTATCGCAGCGTTCTCGACGTTGTAAGTAATTTACAGGAATCAATTGCCACGACGCGTGTTTGTGTTATTTGGTTTTTGCTAAACGCTTTCTTATTACTTGTGTCACGCCATATTATAGCAGTTTTTTCCAATGTAAACAATTGGACTACCTGTATTAATTTATGGTCTTAATTATAACTTATACTATAATGAAATTGTTGTTCAGTAAGTTGGTTTTACATAATGATTTTTTCCCATTATGACTGAATATTGATGTTATGATAATGTTTTGTAATGTTGCACTATATGCGATAGAGTTGGAGTTACTAATACTTAAAGGATTATATTTTTATTTTGAATAGAGTTGACAAGAATGTGAACTTCAGTTTATATAAATAAAAATCAATTGCCGAATGTATGTAATAAGGCAATAATTTCAGAACAGCTCTACATACGTACATGTAATTGTTCGGACAAAGTTTATAAGAAAATCTTTAAAGAATCGTCCAGAAAATTCAAAAATGTGGATTAAAAAATCTCCATAGATAAAATAAAAGAGTTAGAAGACAGTAAGTAGCTCTTAAAAATATTTACAGATTGATGTTCAGTTATTCAGTTGCCATTTTATTTTGCTACATTTTATTGTAAAGGTTGTTACTGTAAATTAGTGTACTGTAAGGGGTTGATTTCGTATTATTTTCTTTATTAGTACACCGTGCGAAGCCGGGGCGGATAGATAGTAAAATATAATAATAAATTGAATAATTCAGCGTGTTATCGGTATGGAAGAGTGTGGCTGCTCACACCCGTTGTAAAAACGTCACGCGGACGCCGGCCACCCGCTGGAATGCCGCTGGTGCGTTTTTACGTAATTGTTCTGGAGCACGCATTCATCAACTATCTTACCTTTAGAATTGCGGAATCCATTATTATGTAATTTTTTACACATACCATTCATCTATAGACAATTTCTTACAACATGAAACAACAATGATAAAATCAACAATACGATTCAAAAGTGTAAGTAGTGAAGGTATAATTTACAATTATAAAAGTATCTCGTTGCATACATGTTACTTGTCTGTCTTTATAAATAACTACCGCCTTCAAATACGAAACAAAGCGACCGAAAAATAAATTACCAATTCACATCTCGCACACCGCTTTCATTTAGCGGACGTCAATGATTCTGTAATTATAAATACTAATTTGGGATGTTCATTGTTATTCTTACCGCTGTGGTCGATTATCAATTTTTTGTATGTCTCCGTGTCCACCTTTCTTTTAAAAGCGAAATACCATTTAGCAAATATCGATTAGTGTTAGAAATATAACCTTTATTCCATTGAATTAAAAGTATCCTGTTTAGTTTGTGATATTGAGAACTGATTTGTGCTAAGTAACTCACGTTTACTCACGTTTAGTACTCAATGAAATTGCATCAGTCGGTATCGAATCGCTATTATTGGTATTTTTATTTGCGGCTATAATTTGATTTGAAATATCCTTTCAATGAGTAGCAGGTGATAGATTTTTTTATACTTTTTGTAACACACACGGCAAAAGTAGTTTCAAATAGATATCCTTATGTGAAAAAATATATGAGAATAATAAGTATTGGTAAATTTATATTACATCAAAGTTAAGCTGTATTTAAAAGCAATTTAATAATATGATCTCAAACTGAATTAAATAAAACTCTATTTAACTTTATCATTACATAGTATAAAACAAAGTCCCCTAGCGCGTCTGTCTGTCTGTCTGTTCGCGATAAACTCAAAAAGTACTGAACGGATCTCTATGCGGTTTTCACCAGTGGATAAAGTGATACATGAGGAACGTTTTAGTATATAATTTGTCAAGGATTTTTTTTATAAACAGGGCGGGACAACGTCTGCCAGGCCCGCTAGTATGATATAATTTATTTTAATTATGAAATAAGACGATGAAAAGGAATGGATAAAAGAATTAATATTTAATTGATAATTAACTTTGATGTACCTAATTTGCTGAAAAAACTTTGTAACAATAATTAAAACTATCATACCTCAATTAGAGTGATAATAGAAGAAAAGTAGGAAAAGAAGTAAAAAAAATTATATTAGGTACTATAAAATTATTTTTTTTACTTTTAGTTGTTTGAACTGAAATTATTATATTCGCAGGTACGCTGCGACCTCCAGGCCTTATAGGTGGCAGCAAACCTAAAGTAGCAACACCGGCCGTGGTATCAAAAATTGAACAGTATAAAAGAGAAAACCCAACGATATTCGCGTGGGAGATCCGTGAACGACTTATATCTGAAGGTAAATAAATAATGTCCTAATAAAGTATAGATAAGTTTTGTATAAGTCAGAAGCAATATTTGCACCGTTGCGTATGCCGTGAACGCCTGGAGCGATCACGACCGAGTCAGGACTAACCGCTCTGTAACTGTCTTTATCCTTCGCTTGTTACACCTACATATGTGAAAATAATTCAATAACTGTGATAATTTGTCATACGTAACTATCTGTTAATTTTAATATAAATCGAATACGGTGGTATTTTAGATCTATTTGATTTATTTAAAAGCTATTTTCTTATGAAAGCTAAGGAGGGGAATATTTGTTCTTTAAAAAAATCTATTATAAACTATTCTTCACTATATTATTATAAAGAGATGTACTTTGTTTGTTTTGTAGGGCATAAATTCGTGAACTACTGATTTGATTCCAATTTTTTTTTACTAATAGCAAATTATGTTATTCCTAAGTGACGTAGGTTGTGTTATATTTGTATTAATTTTCATAATATTGCATACTAGTTTTTACTCGAAGATTTTCTACTGGAGTTTTTTTCAGATGAAAGGGTACTATGTCCTTTGCTGTACTTCTGACTAGGTGTATGGAAAATTTTAATGCAGATTGTTTGAGTACTTAAGGCATATAAGCGTAACAAATAAGTAAATTCACATTCTCACTTATAGGGTAAATGTGGGATAATTGACCAGCATTTTGTACTCAATCGATATTTTTTTATCTATTAAAACTATGTCTAATGTATGAGAAACTATGAGATCTAGAGTAATGAAACAAAACTACTATATTTATTTTAAAAAATAAATAAAATCCTAATATTAATTTTGGGAGTAGATACCCCGATTATTTTTTGAGCGTCAGATAGTTGCCGTTAGGTATTTATTAAATAAAAATTGATAACTACATATTACTTTACAATACGTTTTATTGTAATCCTTATTATTATCGTATTAGAATGGTTTTAATAATAATAAATCAATAACTACAAATTGTATTTCTAAATATTTTTGCAATTGTACTTTTTTACAACAACAATATTGCAATAATCACTGCTCATGTAGTATACTAGCTATTGCCCCGGTTTTGCTTATGTTAGTATAGACTTGACCTATCCCTCAAGAACAGTATTTTTTCCGAATGATAGTATCTATATCCATTGATATATAAAAACCCAAAATGGACAGTCAATGTCTCAAAACCGCCGCATAAAATGAGCTAACAATTGATAATTGTGCGCTTGTTTCAGATAGTCTCCCGTCACTGGCGTCTTTAGACTTTTTGTAAAAACAACTTTAAATAATTTGCGTAAGCTTGAATTTGCAAAAACATAATTATTTATAGTATAACCATAACTACTTAGGTATACCGGTGAGTTTTTGGGGACGGTTTTGTTCCTTAATTTTATTCGAGACTTGGGTTTTTATATATCAATGCCTATATCCTTTCCTATACCCCTGATGATGTGTATGCAAAATTTAATAATGATTGATTATATAGTGAAGGCATCAAAACGTCACAAACAAGCAAACTTACATTCGCAATTATAATATCAGTAGCATACAAATTATTTGCACATCGTATCTTATATAAAGTTAATTTGGTATTGCAATACTTTTGAAGATATCATTTTATAGTTAGTTAGTTAGTATTATAGTTTCATCCCTATAATCGCTACATTTCGCTGTTGTGTTGAATCCCCTCGATATTTAAGATATATGAATTCTGTATATAAACAAGCTCTGGTGCGTTTTATACGAGGTATTCTAAAAATAAAGACTTGTTAATAGTCATTCAACCTTCAGTAACAACCACGGGGGAGAGAGGCGCCTAAAGACATCAGCACTCGGAAAATTTGAGACATCTATACTTTTACGTAGATATTGATGCCTCCTTCATTAAAACGAAATACCTTAAACAATCTTTATCTATAGATAATATTGAAACCATACTCTTGTAAATAACATTAAAATAAAACTGACTTACCATAGTAATTCAAAAGCTAAATGTTTCCGTAAAACCGTGTAAATCCTAATTCGTGGTGTTCGTAAGCAAATCATTGAATATTATTGATAACTCAAAACAAATACCTTTCAGCTTAGTGAGAGCTCTCCTTAAAAGTATTGGCAATGATTATATTATATTATATTTGTATGTTCCGATATAAAATATGAAGCATCTTTCCTCCCAGGCCAACTATGCCACATCTACCCTAATATTAGTCAGGATATCAGTGACCTTTTGTGTAGTTACAGATTATTATCGTATTATATTAAGAATATTTAATGGCTTTATAACAGCCTCTAAATGTCCTTTATTAGCAGTCTTCAGTAGAAACGCATTGATGTAAATAGTAATTATTTTTATTTTACTTCATGTGGTTAGCGTTTGTCCACTGTCACACTTCATTTTAATTGATGATATGACTTAAGATTACACGTTAGTGTAGAGGAGAACTAGTTCTCAAGTACAGTTGACGGAAAATACCTATAATGGGTGCTTAGTGGCAAATTTTCAAGGTGAGGATAGTAGCTAGGAAGGTGGGCATAAAAATGCCCTAGTACCATACAGACTAATTAATATGATAGTTCACGACATATGTAAATAATATAAATAACTATAATAATAAAAAATTGTCGAATTTATAATACACATGTTTAATAATGTAAAACACAATGGGTTAACGTTGTATATGAGGTATTTTAAATTTTGTTTATCAAATACCTACTGCTTCATTATTTTACTATTTATTTACAGTATACCTATTACGTCATGAAACATAATTTACAAAGATAAACATATCACTGTTTTTTTTTATTCAGTACTATAAATGTAACTTCTGTTTTCTTATTTTATGCCCAGTATTTTTCATTGCCCGTGCTTCTTTCCATTGCATGGAACCTTGCTTTCCTATTTAAGAGACGCCAATTGCTTCCTTGTATAAGACTTTCATCGATCAGCCTAAGTCGCTTGATTTTCTTCTAGAAATTTGTCATTCAAATAGTCTCCGATCTGCCTCGCGCTCTTCTTCCTGTAGTCATGGAAAGGCACTTCCTCACTACTTGTGATACGTGCTTGTATTATATCACCCTGGACTCGGAAAGCTTCCCAGTAATTGTTGTTACCTTAAAACTATTATTTTGTTACACATTTTATCTTTGAGTGTATCTCCATCAGTCCAACGAGCATTTTCGTGACATGAGTTTTTGATCATTTGTTTTCTTTAGTTTCGCTATCATAAAGTAGAACAGGTCTCAAGGCATTCTTGCAGATCTTGCCTTTCATTCTTTACAGTATATTTGACTGCAAGAAACTCCGAGTTTAGGTCAACTGTTTAGACCCAGAAATAATTTTATGCGTAATATCGGTGCTTATTTATAGATTATCTACTATAACCAGGTGTTTGAATATCTACGATAGGATGGGGTTCCACTATACAATTTAGCATCTACGTTTGATAACAAAGCATTGTCGACATTGAATTTGCATAATATGTATTTTGTGTTGTCTGTGTAATCCATTCAACTCTAAGGCTCTCCTTTATTGTTCTTAATAATTGACTGGTTGACTGAATAGAATTATTAGATACAGTTATCAGCCACGAAACGGACAGTACTTATTAAGAAGTATCTATCATTTTTACTTCACTATACAGATGAGCATATTTTTTATAAACAAGAACTCAACATACAAGTTTAACTAAACGTGAACAAGTATAAGTTCCAACTTTCTTGATCAAAGTTCCGATCGACAAAAATTGTAAGTAATGTCTTACAGATTTTTATCTATCTTAAATTTATAGAGTTATATGAAGGAAATAGATAATTTATCTAATTCATCAACGCACACACGAGTCTATTAAAACCGGAAAAGTCATGGAATAAGCACGATGAGGGTACACACAGTAATAATAGCATGCATGTCGGTATGTTATTATAAAATGTCGGTAAGCGTAATACTAGTAAGCGATTCATGTCACAAAGACTATATTATTGCGTGCGCTCGCACGGCTATGTGCCACTCGCAAATCGCTTGAACATCGAATTATAAACAAGTCAGGTTATTAAAATAATTGAAGTTAATTCAAAGATTGTTGTTACTAATATTCTTATAAAAAACACTCAACACTTCGACAAGAATACTCAAATGGTTTTGTTAGTCATCGGTAATCACGTTGTTTATACTAATGCCGTTGGAAATATTATACCGATAATGGTAATTAATTTAGATGATTATAAAAAAGTGTAGTTGAAGTATACAGTATCACCTTCATAAGTTTTTACATTGCTCTTTAAATATTTCAAGCAAGATCATGTTTGATTTCAAAGGGAAACAAATAAATACGATAAAACTTTAGTGCATTTTTTAATGTTCTTTATAGGTCCAGCAGTTGATCGTTTTCACCTGACATTATAAGCGAACGTTAAAACTTCTTTCCAACATGTCGTCAATACGATTTTTTGACAAAATTATGCTTAACGCATTATTTGGTTAGTTTTTAAATTTGCCTATTTCTAGAACTTTCCATAGTTCTAAGTGATTCGCTTTTTATATATAACGACAATTTAATTGATAGTCTGTGGGCTAATTCACCAACGTATAAGCTACTGTGCATTTTTGATTCGGATTTGTCACTACTGTACCCGTTTTTCGAGTTACGCTTTTACTTGATTGAATGAAAATTAAATGAGATAACGAAATATTTATATACGTTTATCAATTAAATATTTTAATAGATTCTGGCGGCATATAATTTATACTAAAAGAGTAACTTGAGTTATATAAATCTATTCGCATCGAGTTCATCGATTCTTTCCATTTCATCCATCTCATTGAAAAAATCTAAAAGCATACTAAGTGAGCTATTTCTTGAAGTACCGTCATCGTCATTATTTGTCGTTTATAATCATCATTTTCGCACTGTACTCATGTACTCGACATTAGACATACCTAGGTTATAATTTTACTAGTGGGCCCGGCGGACGTTGTCCTGCGCTGATAATAAAAAAACCTAGACAATTTATATACCTAAACTTCCTCAAGAATCACTCAATCTACTGGTGAAAGCCACATGAAAATCCGTTCAGTAGTTTTTGAGTTTATCGTGAACGGACAAACAGATGTGGTAGAGGACTTTGTTTTATACTATGTAATGATACATTCTTGACACTTTCAATATTTTACTATTTTAAATTTAATTCAAAATCATTAGTAACCAATAAGTAGTCAATGAGTAACCAGTTATCTTATACCGAGGTATACCTACCATTTGAAATGATACCGCGATGCACAAAGCATTATGTCAATAATTGGAACATTTTTAATTGTTAGTGCTTACTCACACAAAACATCAATACTATGTTAATAACCTTAAGTCCTTAATGTAGCTGTAATGTCGTTAGTGTAGCCGTGTGTAACAATACTGCGATACACATTCGATTTATTTTTCCTTATAAGTGAATTTAACAAATATATATCTCTTGATAGTTGATGAAAACATCGGAACGTTAATATTAAGTTAACTGTTGAAGTAAATGTCGAGACTAACGGAATGTATACATTTTGTTTACGCTGTAACATTATCTTTATCCAATTACGGTGAAAAGATCTGAATATTTGAGTAATGAACTTTAAGTATTTCTGGTCAAATACTATTTGGGAGGTCAATAGGTAAAGCCATTCAAGTGCAACCCCGAATAGTCTAATAGTTTCGTAAAATGGCCGACGGCTTACCGAAAACGGATATGTAATATGATACTATATATTGGATTTAAGGTTACTATGTGCAACCATCATAGCAATCAATACGTTGACTTTTTAAGACAGGTCGTTCTATAATACAATAGATATTGTTTTCTGAATAAGTGTGACCAAAAATATAGATTTATAAATTCGGCAGGTAGAATAAATAGATTTAGATAAATGCACATTTTCACTTTAAACCTCGATTACATCAATAAAAATATGTACTGCGTCTTGTAATACGTACATGTTTATATCAAAGACACAATTACGTGAAAGTGGACTTTATTACTCGATTTAATCTTAACGCTAAATTAAATAAAGCACGTATATAGCAAAACCTTCAAAAGTAATCCTTGAAAAGAGACAATTCTTTCATAAAATTATTAAATACCGGTGATTGCGGGAATTAAAATGAATTATATAACAAATTCGCTTCTGCCCGCGACTTCGTCCGTGTGGAATAGTTACTTTGGGCTAACGCTAACACGCAACGGAATCTTTCAAAAGGATAAAAAAAACCCGATTTTGAAACTTTGTTCATAGGTACTCCACTTTTATTGGTTTTATCGTGACAGGCTATGATATATATACGGTACTAGCTGTACACGCAGCTTCGCACGCATTTTTTAATTCGTATTAAATCGAATTATAAAATTGTGAGACTATGTACAATTATAGAAATGCTCTTTAAAGACAATTGTAAGTACGACGCGCACGCCACTAAAAGTAACATGTAACGTGTACATTAGATATATAAATACTAACAGAGTGCCAAATGAGATTTGTTATCAGCAACATATTTGGAATCTTAACCCACCATATAACTACCTCAGTGCTCACTTACACTGTATAAGGAACTAATGAAGCAATAACTTAAAATCATTACATAGTATAAAACAAAGTCCCCTACTGCATCTGTCTGTCTGTTTGTTCGCGATAAACTCAGAAACTACAGAACAGATCTTTATGCGGTTTTCACCAGAGGATAAAATGATTCACGAGGAACGTTTTTGTATATAATTTGTCCAAGATTTTTTTTAAATCAGGGCGGGACAACGTCTGCCGGGCCCGCTAGTATTATTATAAAGATTTACATTTACATTACATTTAATATACATTGCCATTAATATAATTAGGATTTTAAGACTATAAAAAAATAAACGCTTGTCTGTTCCGCAAGAAATTGTATTATGGAGCTCTTTACGTAATACGTTTATAATCTAAGATCTTATTAGAAAAACCTCTATATTATCAAAGTTATTAATAATTATAATGTCGAATTGTAAACAATAAGCTGATAATTATTTCTCTTATTAAAAATATAGAATGAGTTGAAAACTTGCAAAATTTAATGCAGACAAAGTCCTGGGTAACAGCTAGTCTAAAATAGAATAACCTCAACTAATTTTTATAAGGTTCGTTATCTACCAGCGAAAGTCCCGTAAAAATCGGTCTAATCATTTTGGTGATAGCACAGCGGGCGAAGCCACGGTTAACAGCTAGTCTTAATTAAAATAAATTAAATTACTTTTTATAAGGTCCGCTATCTACCGGTGAAAGTCCCGTGAAAATCGGTTTAACGATTTTGGAGAAAGCACTATAGGCGAAGCCACGGTTAACAGCTAGTATAAACTAAAATTGCTTAAATTACTTTTTGTAAAGTCAGCTATCGCCAGTGAAAGTGTTGTGAAAAACGGTCTAACTGTTTTGGAGATAGCACTGCGGGTGAAGCCACGCTTAGCAGCTAGTATAAATTAAAATTGTTTGAATTACTTTTTATAAGGTCAGATATCTGTCAATGAAAATTTCGTGAAGACCGGTCTAACCGTTTTAGATATAGCACTGCAGGCGAAGCCACGGTTAACAGCTAGTCTAAATTAAAATATACTAAATTATTTACTATGATATCCGCTATCTGCTGGTGAAAGTTCCGTGAAAATTGGTCCAACCGTTTTGGAAATAGCATTGCAGACGAAGCCACGGTTAATAGCTAGTCTAATTCAGAGTAGCCTAAGTAACCCGCTGTAATTTCAGCTATCTGCCAGTGAAATTCCCGTCAAAATCGGTCCAGCTGTGTCGGAGATTACCCGGAACAAACAGACAAACAGACAGACCGACAAAAATTTTAAAAATTGCATTTTTGGTATCAGTAGCGTGTATACTTTCGTACCCAATCGTTAAAAAAAATATTTCGATATTACATACAGACACTCCATTGTTATTATATTAGGTCTTTACCTATGAAATTGCCGTTTTGTATGAAAAAATTTAAACGAATTTTTTTCATGTATTTTTTATTTGTATTAATCGAAGTAATCACCCATGCAATCAATGCATCTTTGCCAACGCAGTGGCAGTTTATTGATGCCCTTCTTAAAGAAATCAGCTGGACGGGAGGCAACAAATTCTACAAAGGCATTTTGTACTGCCTCTCGGGTATTGAATTTTTTTCCCGCCAAGGAGTTATCCAAATTCTGGAAAAAGTAGTAGTCTGTAGGCGCAAGGTCTGGTGAGTAGGGCGGATGACGGCGAACTTCCAACCCCAGTTCTTGCAACTTGGAGACCGTCTGCTGTGCAGTATGAGGTCGCGCGTTGTCGTGCAGGAGCTGCGGAGACGAGCGATTGACCAATGCTGGTTGTGCCAGCATCTCCATCATTGTGTTCAGTTCTTCATAGTACACATCTGCAGTAATGCTCACCCCGTTTGGTAAGAAGCTGTGATGAATCACACCGGCGCTAGACCACCAAACAGTGACCATCACTTTTATAGGGGTAAGTTTTCGTTTAGGGCATTGTTTAGGTGCTGAATCAGGATCCAACCAACTTGCTGAGCGCTTACGGTTATCAAACAGAATCCATTTTTCATCGCAGGTAACAATGCGGTTCAAAATTCCTTCATTTGTGTGTCTGTTGAGCAGTGCAAGGCACATCTCGACGCGTACTTCGCGCTGGCGATCATTGAGTTCGTGGGGCACCCATTTGTCAAGCTTTTTTACCTTGCCAATTAGACGCAAATAGACCAATATTGTTTTGACGCTAACGACGAAAGCTGCTGCTAATTCAGCCGTAGATTGTGTATCATCAGCTTCCACAATCGCCTTTAATTCGTCATTGTCGACCAAAGTCTTCGGACGACCGCGGGGGTCATTTTTCAGGTCGAAATTCCCAGAACGGAAGCGAGCAAACCAATAACAGGTGGTGCGTTGGTTTGTAGTGTTAGCTCCGTAAACGTCGTTGATGTTGCGTGCCGCTTGTGCCGCGTTACTGCCACGACGGTACTCATATTCCATAATTAGTCGAATTTTTAACGTATCCATGATTACAAAAAAGATTGAAATGCGATGGAAATGTAACACTAATCAATAAACAAATGACTACTTTTGGAAAAAGAATTCCATGTTTTTAAAATAAAATTAATTTGAAATTAGAGTTCTTAGCCAAACAAAAATTATTTTGATTTGAAATGGCCAGTACTGCAGAACGGCAATTTTATAGGTAAAGACCTATTATGTATAGAAGAAGAGTACAGACGAAGAAGATATAGTCTCCGTCGAAAAATAAGCTATCTCACGCTAAAATAATTTTTCAAATCGGACCAGTAAGTAGTTCCTGAGATTAGCGCGGTCAACCAACAAACAATCCCTCTAGCTTTATAATATTAGTATAGATATCAATAAGATATTAAATAAACTTAATGTATAGTACAATAAAAGTAATAACAGGTATATGTAACTTCGTTGTTTTCAGCTTAAAACTATTTAAAACATCTACCAAATTTGCAAATTAATTGATACACATAATTTTTATGACATTCATAATGATATCTTTCTTAGTTACACTGTGATCACAACACATATTGCCGTATTTTGTTCACGATGGGCGTCTTTGACTCAAGGGCCAACGAGCCAATTGCGATAATTACATCTACGACACATATCGTAGCTATGCGTGACTTTAAATACCACATGTATTTCTATAAACGACTCATAATCCTTATGAAATGACAGGTAAATTTGATTTCTAATACACGAGACACAAGGTTGAATGCTGTAAGAATAATTAGCAAACCATGTTGTCTGAGGACTCGAGTGTTTCTTGTTTTCAAAGCATCCTGCATACAGCGGGGTGCGTGTGCAATCGCGTTTGGAACAGGTTTCGTATACAGAGCCACTTCTGGTTTACGATATTATTGGGTACCGGATTAGGAGATGATAACGCATCTGATGGGGATATTGTACTAACTTGAGTTGTTAAATTGGTTCACAGTAATTAAATCCGCAGGGGGTGTCGTAACTTCGAAGGCAAATTTTCGGGAAATAATTTAACTAAAACAGTTTTATATTGTTGGGTTTTATGATATTAGATATGACTTTCAAGTTTATATTTTGTGTAATGTATTTATTTAGGTGTAAAATTAAATATTCTAAACGGAAAACGATAATTAAACTGCCATTTATTAAGTTCCAGTTGTGAACAGTTTAATTTTATTTGCTTTAAATAATAACCTTATACCAATCACCAAACCAATACCTATTACCGATTACCTTATTTTAAAACGAAGTAACATATCTTGGATTAAATATATCTGTCATTATAGCTAGCCGGTATTTATGACACTTGAAACGAAGCCACAACAATGTACAGTTGAGCGCGATCTTTCGAACAAAAGCTCGTACAATTGCTCAGTGAATGCTTTCATTCTTATACTTTTTTCTTATCTCTTTCGTTGACTGACATTATCGTCATTTGTTGAAATGTGTTTAAAATAATTGGTCGGGCGAAGTGCTCACTGATTCTGCCGTTGAATGTGAAAATTGCACGCGATCTCACGTCGGTTGGCTTGTGTAAATGCTCACATATTTACAATAAACACTGGGCTATTTAAATGAGTTCTGACATTTTATTTGGACCGTTGAAAATTTTTACTGTTAAGTTCTGCGGTTTTAATTCTGTTACCATTCAATGGCTTTGGGAACGCTTTTTAACATCTCGACATTGGAATTCCTAACCGGAGTTGTAGTTATGATTGATTCTATTAGATTTGACTCTGGTCTCGGTGTCTGCACCGGACCACCTGCTGTTCAAGGAGCTTTTTATATCAAAATATGAACGATTGGAATTGCTTTATCTTTAATAACAATTAAGAACATTTTTATATTGTATTTTATTTTATGTATAATTTTGGATATAAAAATTTCACACGCTATAGACATAGTTTGTTCTTATCACAGTTGTTTTAAAGAATTTTGTAGTTATTCAAAATTAATTGCATTATATAATTTTTCTTATATCTAATAATAAAAATATGTTTGACAAATTTTTTATATTCGAATTACTTTTTTGGTTTTTGACG